>NW_004624733.1:2999600-3024772 GCF_000247695.1 Heterocephalus glaber | reverse complement strand
AACCAAGATACTCATGTAATGGTACAAGATCCCAATGATGGATGTAACTGTATTTTATACCTAAAATGTACGAATAAACTTAATGGGAAAAAAATAAAAATAAAATAAAATAAAATATTCTCTGTAAAATTGGACACACATGTGTAAATACCTAATTGTTTCTCTGGTATGAGAAACTGAAAGTGTAAATGAAGACCAAAATGTATAACTGATATTGTGAAATAGTAAGAAAATATTCCAAGGGGAAGGGGAACTAGGGAGGGGTGGGGCAAAGACAAGAAGGGAAAGAAAGAAATGAAAAAAGAAGAAAAAATGGAAATAAAGCTTTTGTAAATAGGGAGGGGTGGAGAGGTTGGGGGGGGAAGTGGAATTTGAAAAAATAAGAACCAAGATATATCATATACAGGTACAAATTCCCAATGATGAATGTGGGATCATAGTATATACCTAAAATGTACCAGTAAACATAATGTGTAAAAAGGCTCTATTTTTAAACATGTGTGTGTATGTATATTTTTCCCTTTCCTTGTTATGTGTAGATTTTTCTTGTAGTTTAACAAACATTTTTATTTCATTGTTGGTTTGAATGGAAAAAGCTAAACCCACATTGCTTCAGCAATACTCAGTAGTAGAATAAGATATGGATAAGAATGGGCCTAGTAATTAACTCTTTCATTAAAGCCTTAATGTTGGTGTCCATTGGAGCTATGGACATGTGTGAGGGCTCTGTGGTCTGCATCATAGCCATTTGCCTTCCAAACAGAGAATGAGCAGTCATGAAATTCAGCCCAACCAGGACAATAACTCAGGAGAACGTGTGCCACTTGGTGGATTAATAATTTATAAGATATTTTTCCATCTTTGCTTGGAATACAAATGAATACATTCATGTCTTATTTAGAGTGATTTCTCACTTGGGGCTGAAGAGATGTTTAACATTTTAAGTTCTATGGGCTGTGCTTTTCTGAATAGGCTAAATAACTGAAGTACTTCACCAGAGAGTCACATTCCACATACCAGCCACATATAAATATTCTCCTTTTACATAAAAGTCCTGAGTTGGGAGGTTCAGCTCCATCATTACACACACACACACACACACACACACACACACACATATCCCTGCACACACTGCACCATGTCATTACAGGAGTTCCCCCATGTCTGCAGAGTATCTGAGGTATTTTTGAATAATATGGTGAATGTTTAATTTTTAAAATTTATTATAGTGACAGACATATTGCCATTAATCTCCCTCAAAATACTCCCTCTCTTCAAACATACTTGCCCCATTATACTTGCCACTTTCCAAAGCATTTCTGGAAGTCCTCTTAAGTCATGTTATTGTTTTAGTTGTGTTATGGTGGCTGCCTCCATGTCTTCAATTGATTCAAAATTTTTACCTTTTGTTGTAGTCCGGGTTTGCAAGGGAATAGATTTAACACAGGACACATAATTTACAGTATTATTTTATAATATTCACCCAAAAGGTCAAAGGCATAGGGGTACAAGAGATCTGTCCATGTGCTAGAGACCCAAAGAATCCAGCCAAGGGCCTGGATCCCATGTCAATGTCCCACACAACTCCAGCTAAAGGCCTAGAGCCCAAGGCAATGTCCTCTACAAGTTCAGCGAGAGGCCTAGGGCCCATGGCAGTGTTTCATGCAAGTCCATATCAAGGATCTGCACTGGGAAAGCCCAAAGGCCAGTGATGGAAGCTAGAAAGTCTATGCTGGCAAACTGAAGAGTCTGTGCCATTAGGCAAAAGGATATACACTGGAACCAGGAAGGTGAAGACCAGAGCTCCCCCAGGGAACAGCAACCATTCCCAGCAACAACGAGGCACCAAGCTTCTCTGACAATGAGAATAGCCAACTTCATATCAGGAAAATCAGCCCCGTCAAGCTTCTCCAGGAAAATCAACAGAATATAGTCGATCTTCCCCTCCAGCTCTCTTTTTTATGCTGTTGGGCAACAATCCTTAGATGGGACTTCCATGCCCAGAACCACGCTGACTCCATTCAGCTGGGCATTACAAGTTGACCATTAATTAATCCATCACACCTTTTAAGGACATTTTGATTTGGGGTAAAAGCCAGAAGCCACACTATGCCAGTACTGGTGAATAAGGTAGATGAGGATACACTGTAATAATTTCATGAGCCTGCCTTTCTGTGGAATGGCACTCAGCAGCAGCATTCACCATTTTTGTGTGTGTGTGGTACTTGATCACATCTCATAAAGACACAAAAGAGAACTTCCAGAATTATTTCAGAAAGTAGCAAGAATGATGGATTATTCAATTGTGTTTGAAACAGGGGAAGTATTTTGAGGGGAATCAATGGCAATGTGTCTTTTACTGTAATAATTTTTAATTTAAATATTCATCATATATTTCTATCACACCTTGTATATTCTAAAACCCCCATGAATGCCTGAAATCAAGCCCTTTATATACTGTTTTTTCCTATATGTACATATTTATAATAAAGTTTAATTTGTTAATTAGGCAAAGTAATAGCCTAACAGCAATAAATAACAATAAAATAGAATGATTATAAACATATAGTGTAATAAAGTTGTCAGCATCGATACTTTGCACTTTGGGACCATTAGTAAGGGTTACTTGAATACAAGCACTGTAATACCATCAGTGATCTACTAACTGAAACAGCTACTAAGTAACTAATGGACAACTAGAGTATACAGTGTGGATATACTAAACAAGGAGGATGGAAAAGGACAGTGCAAGATGTGGTCACACCACTCAGAATTATACACAATTGAAAACTTGTGAATTGTTTATTTCCATAATTTTCTATTTCATATTTTCAGACTGCTATTGACTATAGGTAATGAAACTAGGGAGTGAAATCATGAAGGCATTTTCAGCAATGCACCTGATACATAGCTCACTAGCAAGCTAGTGGTGACTGTACTGCAAAATTCAGATAGAAAGACAATTAATATGTGATAAAAGGAAGTACCATGTATTCAATAAATTATAGTAAAATAATTTTTCTTTGGACTAAAAAAAGAGAAATGAAAATTTAGCTAAGGTAGCTGTCTCAAACAATGACCAACATATGCTCCAAGAAGACTAATGAGTTAAATGCTTTAAAAAGTTAAAACCTATAAAACAATAATTATGTGACTTTTTGCCAAATCTCTACAAGGAGAAAAATTTCATGACCTTAAAAGCAGCATGAGAAGCCTCAAAACATGTGGTCATAGATTTGATTATGTCAAATTTCAAAAATTTCACAAATTTTCATATCTGAAATTGAAAGACAACTGATAAAAACAAATATTTGCCATAAATATGACAAACAGGGGAATAATTTTTAAAAACTAATGAAAATCAGGCTCAAAACTATCAAAATCCCTAACACATAAATGGACAAAAATAGGAATGGACAATTTAGAAAAGAAAATCACCTAGTGAACAAATGGGAAGAATAGGCCCACCGCTTTGGTCATCCCAGAAATGCAAATTTAAACAACACTGATTAATATTCATTTTTTTACCATCATTAATACAGGGTCTTTTAGTCTCTTCTAGCTTTTCTCAACTTTGCTACAACCATGGAGAGTATGACCATAATTAACAAAGGCTATCACATTGTATCTTCTGCCACTGGGAAGCGTTCTGTGCATACATAGACTCAAAACTGACTACAGTCATTGTAATGCCTGAATTATTTAGTGATAAAAGAATTTTAAGAAAGAGAAAGAGGCAGAAAGAACTGTAGCATACCCAAGGGGAAAAAAACCTACAGAGCCGTGAAGGAAGGAGAATGAGCCTGCTACACAAAATTTCTTTTCCAAACCTTCATGATTACACACATCAAATGTAACCTCAAATGTTCAGCTGCTGCAATGACATATAACAAAAAATATTACAAAGATTAATAATTGAAGAGATTATTTTAACACCCATGTTTGTAGTTAAGTTACTAAAATTAAGTTAAGTTACTAAGATTCTGCTTACCAAAATCAAAATGAATGTAGCAAGTACTAATACAATAACTACTATGTGCCTGGTGTTCTAATGCAATCTTCACAATAACTAAAGGATATAGGTATTATGAATGCTCCCATTTTACAAACAGGGCATATAAGGGTTAAGTAACTTTATCAAGAAGGTATTGCTAGTGTCGGGGATTTAGCTCAGTGGCTCTGCCCCCTGCCTTGCAAGTGGAAGGTCCCAAGTTCAAACCCCAATACCAAAAAAAAAAGAAAAAAAAAATTTCAAAAAAGAACACATTGTTAGTAAGAATATGGATTAATTACCCGTCCTGGCCATCAGACACTTACCACATTCTAAAACGCAGACTTTATTTTAGCTAATTAAATACTTAATAAATGTTTATTGTGTTAGCATATTTGTTTTAAAGAAGTCCAATTTGTGACACAATTGAGTTTCATTTTATGTGCTAAAGTAACATTTGTGATGCTGTGGAATTCTTTAGACATGCCAAGGCAGAAAGTTCATTGAAATGGTTCTGTAAGATTTGGAACAAACTTCATTATGTAAGTTTTTGTAAAGGATTGTGTCTGTTCTATCTTTTATTTTTCAAGGGCTATATTGGCTTGTATAAATGCTCAAGTCTTTGATCAGAAATATAAGCTCCCATCATTAATGTCACTGGAATAATCTATGTATTTTCATTTTACTCCTTTTCTCCAAGGAAAGAGGAACAGGGAAGATCACTTCATTTAGGAAGAGAATCTGATGTGAAGAATGTCCCATAAAACAAGAAAAGGAGGTGAAAAGCTTTGTATGTATCCATTTTTGATTTGGAGAAGAGGGTGGAGGAGAAAAGGAAAAGAGCCAGTGGGATAGGGCCTTCCTAACCACATTCTCCAGACTAAAGTCATGGAGACAAAACTATATTAGCTTGAACAGAAAACTCAAAGCACAGAAGAACTATGACCACATATTTTTAAGTGACCAGATCATTTTGTAGAGTACATGGACCCTTGACTTACGAACTCAATCAGTTCCCAAGGGCTGGTTGTAACTCAAAACAATACAGCTGAGATCTGGATATTTACCTGGATACACACTATAGATAACAAGGGGCAGATGGCTCTTCCATTAACCTAAGTAACCCAAGTTGTTCATATGTCAGGGCTGGTCATAACTTGAGGGCCCAGTATATATGGCGGACATCCTTTTATGCTCACCCTAACCTGTCACTTTATTGGGGAGTGACAACTCATGGTATCTAGGAAGGGAAAGCAACAGAATTAGGGCTACTCTCCAGCCTGCACTCCCATATGGAACAGAAAGGCCTGGAGAGGCTTCCATACCATAGATTTTAAGAGTGGAAGTCAAGGGTCATATATCTCTGGGACTTATCTGAGCATCTGTCATGATGAGACCATAGAGCTATGTGGCACAGGACTATGGAGCAGGTTTCTCAACCTGGAGACTGAAAGGAGGGACACCAGACCTCAGGTGCTTGGTAAAAGCCAGTGATGATCAAGTTGGATCTTTATCAGTCTGACAGAACCTACAATGAATTCACCAGCCATAGACATGAGGATCAAAATGCTACAACTAACAGACAAAGAAAACCTCAGAAACAAGAGACCCAGCAGAAAAGATAAAGTTTTTCAAACATGGGTTCAGGGTACCTGATTCCTTATCATTTCCAAAATGTCTGAGTCCAACCTCAAACAATGTACACTGAATTCCACCTTGATCTCTGGTCTGGAAGGAGGAGAAAATCTGAAAGATGTCAGCATTTATCTGATAGAGACTGAGTTTCCGCCACTTTAAAGTTTTAAAGAGGACTAAAATTTTTGTTGAATTTGTGTTTATGTGTGTGTGTGTGTGTGTGTGTGTGTAGCCAGCTTTCCATTAGCTGGAGCATAATACCCAACACTCACAACTTAAACAACTATTAGACCATGAGTCTAATTTGGCTCATGATTTCAGGGGACTGAGTCCATGGTTGGCTGACTCCAAAACAAAAACATCACGGTGGAAGAATAGGGCAGAGCAAAGCTTCTTAGTTCATGCCAGCTGGAAAGCAGAGCAGAGGAACAATGCCAAAGAGGAAGGAGCCAGGGACCATGTGTATATATATATATATATATATATATATATATATATATATATATATATATATATATATATATATATATATATATATGTCATGCCCCCTTTACCCAATTAGTCAGACACAGAAGTGTGCTTTACTAATCCCTTGGGCAGATCCAGGCCAAACAAACTGACAATCAACTTTAACTATCACATCTCACCCCTTGTCAAAATGACATTAAAACATATCCCTTAAACCATACTTAATCCTCAAGTAAATACAAGAAATTAATAATTCTGCCTAACATAATACAACTAATCTGCATGCAACTTGAAATAGAATATTTTTCTCAAATTCTCAACAATTCTAGTATTTATTAAAAGGCCAAGTCAAAGTCTTTTTTGAGACTCAAGGCAAACTCTTAGCTGTGAACCTCTGTAAAATCAAAAACAAGTGGGCTGGAGATTTAGCTCAGTGGCTCCCTGCCTGCCTCACAAACACAAGGTCCTGAGTTTGATCGCCAGTACCACAAAAAAACAAAAAAAAATCAAAAACAAGTTATATTATTGCAAGATACAACAGCACATAGTAAACATTCCTCTTCCAAAAAGGAAGAATATGGAGATAGGAAAGACTAGGACCAAAGCAAGACAGAAATTCAGCAGGGCAAACATTGAGTCTTGTAGCTCCATATCTGACATCTGGGGGACATGATGGTGAGATGGGAGTTCCAGAGACACTGGGTGGCTCCATTACTATGGCTCTGCAAGTTGCAGACCATGTGGTCTCCACTTTGTGCTGGCTCCACGCATGCCTGCAGCTTTCCACAACAGACATTCCATATTCCTGACATCTATGACTTCTTGAAGACTTCACTACATGTTTGTCTTCATTCCCACAAGGTCATCCACTGCCCTATCAGGTGCTTCTTACCTAACTTCCCAGGCTTTTTTTTTAATCTGGGCAGAAGCCTGCCTGACCCCATAACTCGTGTAATCTGCAAGCCAGTAAAGCTAGGATCACATGGATGATGCTAGTGTCTGCAGTTATTATATCAGCCTAGGTGCCCATCAAAAGCAGAATAGATGAAGAAAGTGTGGCACAAAGAAACAATGGAATAGAATTTACCCATAAAGAAGAAAGAAATCATGTCATTTTCAAGAAAATGAATAGAACTGGTGATTATGATGTTAATCAAAATAAGTCAGGCTCAGAAAAACAAGTATCATGTGTTCTGCCTAATATATGAAATCTAGGAGGAAAACAAAGATCTGAAAGTAGAAATGACCCTGAGATAATTAGAAAAAAGGAAGGGGATCAAGGGGATAAGGGAAGGGAGGTTAATGAGGGAATGAGTATGATCAAAGTGTGTTATATGTATGTATGAAAACATCATATGTAACCTATTTTTTAAGTGAGTCCTGGAAAGGCTAAGCAACTCACCATGGTACAGCTGGTATGTGGTAAAACTTACAGCTTATACCCTTCACCTACTCCATGCTAACTTCTTAGTATGTAAGTGACTTCCAGGCTGACTAAATCCACTGTTCCTTTGTTCTCTATTTGCTAGATGATGCTTATCAAAGACAAGAAGTCTGTTTTCCAGTGGGTACCACTTCTCAGACTGATCTCTCCTCTGAGTTCCAGGACAGCTGACAGGATGTCTCCACCTGAGTTGAATTTGGCACGCTGTAAGCTGAACAGCTCCTCTTCTCCAAGAATAACGCCTCTGTGTTTTCCCTGTGAAACTGGCAATAGCTTCTTCTCAAGTCATACCCAGAATCAGCCCTAGAACTATCCTTTGTTTCCTACCCTCCACATCTGTCATCAGAGCCTATAGATGCTACCTCTCCATATTCATAAAACATTAGAAACAATGTCCCTTATATGATGAATGTAAGCTTTTACCATTCTTGCTCATGATCTTCCTCATTACCCTCCAGTTCCATGACTTGGTTCAGCCCCTCTTCACCTTTCATTTGGGCAAATTACAGTGTAGTCACAGTTAGTTCCAGAGTCTTTCTTCCAACTCCACACTTCTCCAATCTAACCTGCATTATTGCTGTACTAAAATGGGAATTTAGTGGTGTCGCTCTGTAGCTTCTCAGCACCAGAAAGGTTAAAGATAAACCACTTACACACAGCACTCATGCCACTTCCTGATCTTGCCTGTGCCACGATCTGTACCTTCTATGCTGTGCTAGAGTTGTACTGAATTATTCACAGCTTGCTGAAAACTGCAATCTGATTCTGTCATAGTCCTGCCTCAGCCCAAGATATCATCTCCCAACACAATCTTTAGCTCAGCTCACCTAGAAAGCTCAGTCACCTCTCAAAACTCAGTTCATAGGTTATTTCCCCTAAAAAGAATTTCCTGTTACTGTACCTTCCCACTTTCTCTACCTCATTCAGAAATAGAAACAACCACTTTTTGCACACCACCATGATCCATATGCAGTATTTATCTTAGAGATAGCCAATTTGGTCCCCTGTTCCAGGCCTAGTACTACTCTCTTCTTTATTCATCTGTGGCCATACCCATACAGCAAGAAATCCAGAGGAAGGGACAATGATTGAATAGGCAAAGTTTGTGTCTCTCCTATCTCCTAGGCCCAATAACTGGGACCCTAAAATTTCCTGCCCAATGGCCCTGATCCCTTTTCCAGGACCTAGAAAGACCTCTCTGGTCTAACTCCCAAGAGCAGAACAAGTCATCACTATACCCACTCCTTGTCCACAGGGATGTCAAAGGGAGAATATTTGGACTAAGGGGTGGAAGAGGGAATGAATGAGTTCAGATGTGGAATCTGAAATGTGTAAATATGCATGCAGGGTTTTATGTGGTGTAGACTACAGCCAGCAGTAGGAATAGGATTGAAGGCAGAGGGCCCATACATATGTTGTCTTGTTCTGAAAAATGTTAAGGACAGGCCCATGCATATAATTTCTATCAGACACTCTACAAAGCTTTGTTTTAACCCTTTAACGTTAAACATGTTATCACAATCTGAAAGTATTAATATAGTTCTAACTCACTTATTTCACATTCAGATTTTTTGTGGTATCTTAAAATTTATTCTTATTAATTATGGTACTTATAATCTATTAAGTTTTCATGTATACTGAGCTCATGAATACCAAATCTTTGCTTCTAGAGAAAATACACAGTTAGGTTCCTGTGAGTCTCTGATCACATTTTCACCAACACACCACTTTGTTTCATTTGTCTTTCTGTTTAAAGACAACATATTTGATATATAATTATCCATTTACTAACATTGAGCTCAAAACCAACAGCACTGTAACTGGTACTTAAACATGTTGTCTAACACATGTTTTCTCCATAAAACACATCACCGCCTTCTTTCACTTAGAAACATAGCATTTTCGTACTATAGCACTGTACTTGGGAAATCACCAACAAATACTACAAAAACTGTGAAAAGAATAGCACTAGAGACCCCAAAAGGGGCAGATTTCCACATCATGAGGGCTGAGAAAATAAAGCAGAGCATCTCATGCTTTCCTTCAGCAGGGAACATGTGCATTGGGCAACTCAAATTTTCCATCACTTTGTGCCAGTTCTGCAAATGTGTTATGAAAATTAATTTTGTCATCATAAATAAATATTAACAAGTAAGCTAATTAGTAAGTACAGAGTCCACTGAAAAATAATGTCAAGAGAATGATAAGACATGCCATAGATACAGAAAAGACACATATAAAAACACAGGTGATGAAGGCCTGTTATCCAAAACACACAAAAACCTTTTTTAAGATTCAACAATAAGAAAATGAATGATTCATTTAAAAGTATGCAAAAGCCTTTTACAGATGATTACAGGTGCAAATTAGTATAATAAAGATGCTCTACATCATAGGCCATCAGGAAAATCCAAAATAAAATAATAAAATACCACCAAATGCCTATTCGAATGGCACAAACCCAGAACACTGACACCAAAGGCTGGTGAATATGTAGAGGAGCAGCAATTCTCATTCATTGCTGGTATGAATGCAAAAATTCCACAGCCACTTTGGAAGACAGAACTAAACATGCTCTTACTATGTGAGCCAGCAGTAGTGATCCTTGGTATTTACCCAAGAGAGCTGAAAATTTATGTCCACACAAAAGCTTGTACATAGATACATATAACAGTAATTTTAATAATTTCTAAAAGTTGGAACCAAGTAAGGTGTCATTCAGTACATAAATGGTTAAATAAAGTGCAACCCCTCTAAGAAATGGAATATTATTTAGTGCTAAAAAGAAATGTTATTAAATCCAGATGGAATGGTGTGACCCTCTAGTTACTCAAAAGCCTGAATCAGATGAATCATGAGTTTGAGGACAGCCTGGGCAGCATAGGCATTACAGTGACATTCCATCTCAGGAAGGATGGAAGGGGGGGGGCATGGAAGAATCATAAATCTTAACTGAAATAATCTGAAAAAAGCTGTATGAGTCTAACTAAAAACATTCTATAAGATGCAAAACTATAGGAGAGAAAAAGTTCAGCATTTGTAAGGTTGAGGAGATGGGGTTTTCTAGACTAAGGATATTTAATGCAGGGAAATTATTCTCTGTGACCCTCTAATGATGGATACATGCCATTATACATTGTCTAAAACTACAGAGTGTATAGCAGGAGTAAACCCCAATGTAAATTATGAACTTAGAGAGACAACATGTCAAGTCAGGGACATTAGTTGTAACTAAGGTACCCCTGTTGGGGATGTTGATAATAGAGAAGACTATGTAAGTTTGGGGACAGTAAGCATGTATGTTCTGAGACAGGAAGCATGTATAACTCTATACCTTCCTCTCAATTTTCTGATGAAACTAAAACTTCTCTAAAAATTAAACGCAATTTAAAATATTTAATGAGAAAAATTATTTACTCTCCCAAGGGTGACACAAGTCATGTTTCAGCCCTTCTCCAACTACAATAGAGAAAGAGAAACATTAAGTCACACTCAGTAGAACATCCACCTTACACCTATACATGTTTTCCTTCCTTGCTCTAGGTAGAGACTAATTGCACTTTGTGCTTCCAACCCTAGGGCTAGCACAGCATCTGCCACATAACAAGTCCAGAGGAACTCATGCTCCATCCCATCAGTGATACATGAATGGGTACACAGTCCTCTCTCACAAATTATTCTGCCTCCCCATTATAGGAGTTCCTTTCTTAGATTAAAAAGATCATGGAGCCCTTTTTCAGGCTAACCAACAATGGAATATAGCTTTTGAGCAAGATCTTTAAATGGCCCAGTAAAATCCAGCTTCTCTTCTTCTCAGCCTTCTAAAGCTACTCCATGCTAAATTTCAATAATCAGACCTTGGCATAGCACAAGTACAATCAGCCATCCATATCGATGGATTCTATTTCTGCCAAGTCAACCAACTGTAAATCAAAAATATTTTTTTAAACTGCATCTGTACTGAACATGCACATTTTTCTTGTTATTATTCCCTAAGTGGTACAGTATGACAACTATTTACATAGCACTGACATTGTATTATAAGTAATGTAGAGATGCTTTAAGGCAAATGGGAGAATTGTGTAAGTTATATGAAAATACCATGCCATTAAACATAAGGGAATTGAGTGTCTGGAGATTGTGGTTATCAACAGGCACCTTGGAACCAATCCCCTGTGAATACTAAGGAAAGGCTGTGTATTCCAGTATTCTTTTTACTGCTGAAAATTGAAGAAATATCTAGCTTTTCCAGTGATAATAAATTGCATTCCAATTTCTCTAGGAAATTATGCATGTCCATTATAAGTATGTAGGCAAAACCAGCCACCTGCCACAGGGCTGGCCACAGGGTCTCCATATGTCTCAGCTTTAAAGACCTGTATGTTGCTAGCTTTCCTATCGCAGAGCATAGCCCAGTTACTGCCTGCCAGAGAGCAATGACCTCCAATGTTAGTTTTTGTCTCCTTGCTTGCTTCTGAACAGATCACACCCGATGAAGGTTGATTTCTATGATCCTGAATGACAATATTCTATTAATTTTTCTAACCAATGGAAACCCAAACAGAAAATACAAAACTTGAAGCAATTCAGTCCTCACAGTTTGTAGATTCTTTATTTTTAGTCCCACTTTATTCTCCAGTTCAGGGGCAATGATCTTTGTAAAGTGTCTTAAGAACATTGCAGTAAATAAAAATGATAAATGTTGACCTTCATGGTCTCTTTCAAACCCTAAAAATCTATGACTCATTTCTTCTTAAGGCCTTACATTTTCAGGACCCAAGGGTATTTATGCAACAAGCCCATGTAAATACATAATAGGTAATGGGCCTGATAAATGCCCTGAAATGAAGAAATAACCAAACGAAAAAAAGTTAAAAAATGAAATAAAGCTGCAAATGCTTTTATAGTTGCCATCAGAGATGGTAGGAAGTCTCATAAACCTCCCTTGGGAGTAATTCAAAAGCTAAACATGTTGTAAACAACACACAGGTACCATTTCGTGCCTTCCTCAAACTGTTCTTGCAGAAGGTCAATAGTTTTAACTTCATTATTCCAAGCATCATGATGAAACATTAGGCAGCCAGCTGTCCCCAACACATCATGCAATCAAGGCCTGGCACACTCAGTGGCCTAGCAGTGAGTTACACTCTGGTCAAACACTCAGTGTGACAATAAGGAATATATTTTCATTTCTCCCCATCATAAAAGGAAGTTTTACCTAGATATTGGACAAAACAAAAAAATCAAATTTGGTTTTGGCTCCTGGAGTCTCCCATGGCTTCCGTATCTCTCCTCCACTGGCCACAAAGAGAGAAGTCCTTTTGGTTCCCTTTCAGATTAAGACTGAAATCACAGACTTTCAAACTAGTGATTTTGCATGCTCCTTCATGTTCTCTGTTTAGAATTATCAAAATGACACCCAGAATATTGAGTCATCTTCCTGTCATCATTTGTAGTTAGAGCTAAAAAATGTAAGTGCTATTCATTTGGCAACTGATATGAAATGAGTAACATTATAAACTCTATTTTTGTTTCAACAAATCAAATATTTCTCTTGCTTTTTTTTTGGTAAAATACATACTGGAAGAGCTAATGTGCTTGATTTTTAAACTGCTGGTAACATCTAAGTTGTTTTCTTTTATTTTTTTTCTATATATCTTTGGGTCAGAGATAGTATGATGTTTATCTTCTAGCTTTTAAAGTTCTAGTTCCCCAAGAGAATAAAGAATAAATAACTCAGAAGAGGAGGAAAGTTTGTGACTTTCTACTAAAGAGAAATTGGGCTGCATTTAGAATGTTCTTCACAGTGAATGAGACACATCAGGGTAAGTACACCATTTCTCCATAAGTGTATAAACACAGCTTGGTTTTATTAATCCTAAAAAATAACAACACAGCCTTCTCAGAGCCTACATTTCCCTCTTTCAGTTTCCATTTTTTAGTATATTTACAACACTATGTACTAAGTACATGTCTGTCCTTTCATGATGCCAATTTCCTCCCTATTAATTAACCTCACTGCTAATTAGGTTGGTTAAGACTTACTTGTAGAATTTGCAGAAAATAACAACATTTCCATTATGTCAGTAATCAAAGCTAAACAAGATTGGGATGATGCCAGAGATCAAAGCTCATCAGTGAGATTCAAGGACAAGAAGAAAAGGGTGCTCTGACTTCAGAAGTTTTTGCGTGATCTTGTTAGCAGTCATTTACTTACTTTTAAGGGCAATTTCAGAAGGAATTGTCTGAAGGATAAATTGAAGGAGGAAGCTTTAGCCAAAGTCATTCCACCTTGATCTTGAGTCTGTTTATCCTTCACCTCTCCCAGATTAGAGTCTGGAAACAAGTGGAATAGTTTGACTGGTCGGAAATGTCCTAATCTCTCCAGACTAGAAGATAAAAATATACCTGGTGCTGCTCACTTTTCCTGAGGACCCAATCATGGTGAGCCACTCTTAGAGACAACCTTTCCCTTGGTAAGACATAAAGCACTGACATCTAACCACACTTACACATGATATTAGTTAATACCCGAGAGTGAGTTTGCAATTCTTTCCCAGTACAGGGTGGCGAGGAGAAGTGAACTGTAGCGAATACCTTTCAAATCCCACCCTCTTTGAACCAAAAGATATCACCAGCCAAGCCCAAATACTGATGCTGTCAATTTCAAGTGCTTACATACCCTCTGCTCAATTCTATACAGCAAACAGGTATAATATAAAATATAGTCCCTACCTGAACTAACTGGGTGGACAGAGACTGTGTGTGTGTGTGTGTGTGTGCGCGCGCGCGCGCGCACGCGTGCACATGCGTGTAGCTGTGCTACATCATGCTTTTGATTTTGGTCTGCCATTTGCTCCCCTGTGTCTATTTTCCCTGAGATTCTCCCTCTAGAATGCCACCTCTACCGTCATCTAGCCATGACCATTGATTGCTCAGAGTAGTCCAGCACACACAGCCGGATGAACAGCCAGAGGGCGAGGAAATTTCAGACACAAATCATATTCCACCGAAGCACCATAACACACTTTCACATTGTACAGTCAGCACAACTCAGATTTAATTAAAGCATTCAACCGCGACATTACCGTTTTTGGTGACAATTCAAGTATAAATATATTATACACAATTCTTCCCAGGCACTGCTTGTCAGCACACTCCTTAAATGTCCTTTTGTCTTCTCTAGCCTCTTTCCAAATCCCTGAACTTTTAGCTTATAAATGATTAGTACCTCCACACTTCCACCTCCAATGTTAAAGTTAAATTACTGTCTTTAGCCTGTTTCTGGATTCCTCAGGAATAGTAAGTCTCTTCCACTGAACCATAATTCCTTCCTTTAACTTTAATCCAAAGAGCATTGACATCTCAACTTCTTTCCTCAAGCTGACTTCTTTATATCTCTTCTCTCCCTGGCATGGACGTACATATTCTCAGATCCTGAACATTGCATCCTACTTTCTCTATATGGTATTTGCTACTTGTTGCCATAGTTTCTTCCTTCAGCTTTAATTCGTGTGTTTTTCTAGTTTTTCTACTTCTATTAGAACCTTCCCCCCCTCTCACTCAAAAAATATTTAATGGGTATGAACTATGTCCCAGAATCATTCTGGGTGATTGAGTAATATCAAGGAAATAGACAAGGGTTCCAGCATTTGCAGAACTCCCACTCTAGCTGAGAGAGACTGAGAACAAAAAAGGAGCCTTCCACATAAGTGTTACTAGAATTGGGTTAATACTTTAGAAAGTAAGGGGAACAAGAACATAGTGGGGTAGGCTTGTTCAGGAAGGCCTGAACATGGTGAGGGAATTAACTAAGCAGACACCTTGAAGAAGGATTTCGAAAAGGAAAAGACAGCTCCACAAAAGATGTCAGGCATTGATTGCATTCTAATTTTTATTACCTACCAAATTTAAGATATGTATGCACTGTTATTTACATTGTTCTACGAAAGAGGTTAACATTGTAGCGAACTTTCTCACTTAAACCAGAGAAATAAATGGCTTTCAAATGGAAAAAAAAAATGACACACAAGAGGGTGACTGTCCTGCCTGCATCATTCACAAACAGGGAGATGTGGCCAGTATGGCCAGAGAAGTGTGAGTGAGAGGACAAGCAGAGATTCATGATCCCTCTTAAAAATCATTTTCACTTCTCTACTTGTTCAGTGGAGTATCTTCTAATCAAAGTAGATTCCATTAAAATCTCACAATATATACATCGATGTCTAGGCGGTTTCCATATATTTTTTAAAGTAGTTGTTGATTGGTGGGAATATAACTTGGGACAGCCATTAGGGAAAATAGTATAGATGTTCCTCAAAACATTAAAGAATTACCACATGATCTAGCCATCCTACTTCTAGGTATATATCCCAATGAAATGAATCACTATCTCAAAAGAGACATCTGTACTCCCAAGTTCATTGCAGCATTATTACCAATAGGCAAGACATAGAAACAATCTAAGTGTCTACTGATGGACGAATAGAGAAAATATAGTAAACACACACACACAATGGAATATTATTCAGCCATAAAAAGAATATGCTAAGTGAAAGAATATGCAGAATCTTAAAAGTTGAACTCATAGAAACAACGTAAAATTATGGTTGCCAAGGATGGGAGTGGGAGAAGTGCTAGTTTCGGGTGAAAGGGTAAAAGGGTCCAAATTTAATTATAAGATGAGTAATCCTAGGGATCTAACACACAATATTGTGACTATAGTTAATAAGTATTTTATATTTGAAATTTGGTAGAAGAGTAGATCTTAAGTGTTCTTACCATACCAAAAAAGAAAAGTTAACTATGTAAGACGATGATAGATATGTTAAGTAACTGCATTATGGTAATCATTCTATAATATATAAATATGTCAAATCATTGCATTGTACACCTTGGATGTACAGTTTTGTTTGCCTATTATATCTCAGTAAAGCTGAAAAAAGAATAAATAAAAAGTAGTTGTCCAGATAAAAAGAAAGTCTTGACACAGAGTACTTTATACTACCTCCCATAAACATGAGCTATCTTCTTAAATTGTAACATTCATATTTCTGGGAATATATTCTTCTTCTGAATGGAGTACACCATGTCCCGCTGCATTGCTGGGAGAAAGCAGAGAATGATGTGGAATGTGAAAGCAAAAAGAACTCATGAAAGAAATGGTCTCTCTTCAGGTCAGGGAGGTGAGGGGTGAGGCAGTTTCCCCTCGCCCTGAAATGACACAGTTCTTCTCTGTGCCAATTCTTGATATCACTGATAAAGTTTGTAGGGACCAAGGAAATTACAGAGATTGCAATCATCTTTTAGTAGACAGTATTGAGAAGATTTGCACAAGTGTTTCTTTTTTAAAGTGTTCATTCATGTGTTGAACAAATTTTTAAGACGTTGTCATGTGTTGTCAAAGACAAAAATGGCCCTGACTCCAAGGATTTCACAATCCCTCTAGGTTGATAAAAACATATCAATAGATTATAAATTAATAAATCCTCTTAGCTTTAAAAATAGGAGCTCTAAATCAAGGGTGCTCTTACATTTCACCTATGGAGACCTTTTTAAACACACATTCTTGGATTCTACACTAGAGTTTCTAATACACTGTTTTATAACCTTGAATGCACATTGGAATTACATAAGGTTACCTGGGTCCCAGCCCAGAAATTCTAACCTAATTATTGTAGGAGGCAGTCTGCACATCCAAATTTTTCATCTTCCCAAGTGACTCTAATAGTCACCCAAGGTTAAATGCTACTTGTGGTGGTCCGAATAATTGCCCCAAGTTGTTCACATCTTAAAACCTCAACCTGCGAAAATTTTACTCTACTTACTAAAAAAGACTTTGCAAATATGTTAATATTAAGAATCTTGAGGCAAGATTATACTGGATGTCTAGATGGGCCCAGTGTAATAGCAAGTGTTCTTATAAGGGAAGAGGCTTCGTGATCAGTCTGTAGTAGAGATGTGATGACCGAAGGGAGAGGTGGAGAACAAAAAGGAGCCACAGGCCAAGGGACAGGGATGGCTCTGAGTGACAAGAAATACACGGAGAGAGATACTCCTCTGATGCCTTCTGATCTTCACAACTCTGAAAGAATATTGTTGATTTAAGACATTAAGTTTGTGGCAATTTGTTATAGCAGCAAGAAGAAACTAATATATCACTGCTTTAACACAATAGGTCTGAATGGAACCCAGGTATTAGACATCAGTGTATGAATATATATATATATATATGTGTGTGTGTGTGTGTGTGTGTATATATATATATATATATATCTCCAAGCAAGTTGAAATGCATGTTCTTATCTAACTACAGGTGGAAGAAAATATTGCCCTCCCTCCTGCCCACCTGCACTGGGTGTTAGCGAGAACACAGCAGCTCTCCAAGCCTGGGAGGAAGCAGTATGGAAGAGTGTAGGCACAGACAAAGAGTCTGCCACCTGCGTGCTATCAACAGTGCTACCACAGCCAACTTCAACTCCCTTAACAGATACCACACCTTGCAAGTTTCCTAAAACAACGGTCTCTCAGGAACTGTTATGAATGCTCCAGCACACCACTAGTGGGGAACTAGGAAAAAACAGAGCAGGTCTCTGGTCCTGTTTGATCCAATGCCATCTGAGGCCCATCTTACTTAAAAATGAATCTGTCACATGAAGCCACCTAGTTTCCTGAGGTTTACTGGGAGTTTGAACCCAAAACTCACTTAATTATAGGGTATTATTTTCCTTCATTCTACAAGTTTTTTTCCCAGCTCTTGTTTATCTAGGCATTGTTCTAGGAACTAAGGATCCAATATGTAATAACATACCCATTTTTCCTTCAATCATGCAACACATACCTATGGCACTGACTCTATAACAAACACTATTCTAAGCCCTGGGGATACAGCAGTAGAGAAATGAAATTAAATTATGTGTATCTATGATATATTATATATACACATATATTACATATAATATGCATCATGGAGTTTTATTCTGATGGATAAAAATATTTATAAACAAAAAAGTAAAATGTAGTAACTTTAAATTGTTTATAGTTATTAAAAAATAAAACAGGGAAAGGACATGAGGCTGGCAGTTAAAATTTTAAATGGGATCATATGAAGGGGACAGCATACAGAAAGCCCATGTGACAGAAATACACCAAGATAATTCCAACTGAGCAGAATAATCAAAGGCAAAAGCAATAAGAAATCTAGTTAAAGAAGTAAAAGGATTCAGACCACAGGACCTGTTGTCTTTAATAAGAAATGTATATTTTATTTTAACTACTCTGGAAAGGTTTCTACATACCTTTATATTTGAAGTGGGTTTCTTACAGATACATATAATTTCATCTTATGTTTTGCTTTTTATCCACTCAGGCAATCTCTTCCCTTTAATCAGATAATTTAGACATTTAAAGTCCTGGTTGATATAGTTAGATTAATAGCTACCATGTTTATAAGTATCTTCAGTTTACTGTCTATATGGACAGGCTGTCTGGCTGCTTCTTGGAGCCAAGGGTGAGTAGATAGGGCCACCTAGTTCCTTCTAGGGCAGAAGAAGGGTACATGCATATACCCAGCTGTTTTCTTGGAGTCCCTATGAGCTAAGCCACTCAGCATGGGCCAGAGGAGAGGCAGTTGGCTCTTGGCTAGTTCACAGGACTCGGTTGGTGGAGCTGCTGGGCCATTTGCCTGGCTGCTTCATAGGTCCTGGGAGGTACAGGGGGAGATCATCTCCAGATGACTCATGCAGCAAGAGCCTGTGTGAGGAAGCATACAAGGTAGGCTGAGCTCTTTCACCAGGGCAATACAGTGATATGGTAATCCTGCTGCTCCCCAAACTGAGCTCCAGGTCTGCAAGATTCTCCAGCAATAAACACCCAAGGTGTCATAGTGTAACTTCCAGGGAGTCTCTGCCAGGAAAATTCCCTTTTGGTTCAAGGTTGACCTTGAGAGGTGGAACAATTGATTCTGTGTACTTAGTTCTTTCTTTATAAGGCCATTGTGTATTTTTGAGCTCCATAACATGTTTGCCAAGATCCCTTTATGCTCAGATGTTCCACCCGCAACATCCCATAGAAAGAGCAGCTTTTTCCTTGTTCTGATCCTTTGCCGAGGAGAGATGCACACTAGGCACACCTCCAGTTAGCCATTCTGTTGATGTCACTTCTCCCTGATTATTCTTGACCCTTGCTGCCATATGTTGATGACTGCAATTTGAAGGAGTGCTTATTCCAATCTTTGAAGACTAGCTGTGTCTGAGAAAGCTCTTTACTTGCCAACACACCCAAAGACTCTAGGCTAGCCATTCTGACATGGCCCATAGGAAGCCTTATTATAGAATCTTCAGACTGACCAGCCTTACATGAAAGTATAGGGTGGAGGGTTTGGCTTAGAGGATGAGGCTACAGGTACCAGTGTGACAGTGGGCAGGCTTACAGCATATGCTTGTACATGCCCACCAGTGGTCAAATATGTCAGCTTGATAATGAAACTGACTTAAGTTCTAGAGCTGTGTATGCTCACTTGGCTGTGGACTGATCTGGAACCTGGGCTTGTGTTCATCAGCTTTCCATCGCTATGCCAAAACACCTGAGATAAACAACTTACAAAGGGAGAAAGATTTATCTTGACTCAGTCTCAGAGGTTTGAGGCCTTGGTAACCTGGTTTCATTGTTTTGGGGCCTGTGCTGAGGCAGAACACCATGGGGTGGGAGGAGCACGTGGTAGAGCACAGCTGCTCACCTTATGGCAGCTGGGAAGCAAAGAGAAAGAAGAAAGGCCCAAGGTTCCAATACCCCCTACTCGTGCATGTCCCAAATGACTTAACTTCCACTAGGCCCTTCTTCCTAAAGGTTCCACCTGCCAATAGTATCACAGGCTGCAACCAAGCCTACAACAGTGGCCTCGGGGCACAGTTATGATCCAAAGAACAACAGCAGGCCTGGAACCTGGGGCTACAGGGAATGGCCTGGTGCTGAGGGGATGTAAAATCTGCTGGGGACCAAGCTGGAGGCAGATGCTGGCCTGATGAGGAGGAGTGTGGAAGCTGGCCTAGTTTTGAAGCCTGTAGCTGTGGGGGTGTTATGGTTATATCTAGTTGTCCCCCCAAAGCCTCAGGTGCTCATAAGTGGGGCTTTGGGGAGATGATTAGATCATGAGGGAATGATAATCAGTGAATTAGTCCACTTATGAGTTTATAACTGACTTGTTGTTAGGAAGTGGGATGTGGTGGAAGAAGTAGGTCCCTGGAGGTGTGGCCTGGAAAGGCTTATCTCCCCCCTGCTCCCTTCTTCACTCTGTCTCTCTCCTTCTCATTACCATTCATGAGTTTCTTCTCCTCTGCCAAGTCATCCTGCCCTGGAGCCATCTGATTATAGACTGAAACCACTACAAACTAAGAGCCATAATAAACCTTTCCTCCTGTAAATTGTGAATGCCTGGTATTGTGTCCCAGAGAAAAGAAAGTAACTAAGATGGGGGTCAGTGTGGGCTGGGGCAGCCTGGAGTCCAAGGCCACTATAGGATTACTGGGGATTGGGAGGGAGGGGGCTAAAGCCCAGTGGAGGCTTCTCCAACAAGAGCCACTTTCTACTGCTTCCTCCTTTTCTAATCCCTATTATGCAGACAATTAATACCAAAGTATATAACACTGGTTTATTCTTAATTGGACTAAGGTTTAAATTTACTGAATTACTGTAGCTATCCTAGAACAGTGTGAACACATATTAGATGCACAATAACTGCTTGTTAATGAGAAAGAGATTCATAGTAGTTGCCTTTGGTGGGCTACTTGTTTTGCACACTAATGAAACCTATAACAGTTCACAGGCAATTGGACTAATGGAATGAAAATTTACCTGCAAGATTCATTTAAAGTAGTCACAAAATAATTGCTCTTTTAATGTTATGTATATGTCCATGTCCTGTATGTTTTATATATTTTACATTTAAATTTATGTGATTAAATCTAACCTGTCCCTAGAGTGGCAGCCTAGGCCTAAGGCACAGCATATAAATCACAGGACAATGGAACAGAACTGAGAGAAGGGATGCAAAAGTTTGTCTGCTCCAGTGTTTTTATTTCAAAGCAGAAACCATGTTTCAAACAGAGATAAAGAGGCTTGTTTGAGATCACAGTGACCGTGTCTGTGATCCAAGTTATCTGGATCCTACTCCAAAACCAATGCACAATTGGCAGGTGCTAGGCATACCAGAGAACTCAGATGGGGAGACAGTGCGGTCACAGTGGACAGCTGTCCATCTGTTCCTCTGACTTCTTCCTGCAATGAGCCACAGTGAGATCGCCCCTGCTATCTGTTCCTGGAGACTAAAAGTGCAACCTGGGGACAACTATTTCAACATGTATAGAAAATATTTGTATTTAAAAATATTTATGAACAGATGAGTTGCCGTTTCTGTAGTCCTGGTGCTAATTTCTTTATAGAAACAACTATAGTATGGAAAGTGTTACAATAGACTAAATTATTTGTTAAGGTTATAAGAGGTCATCCCAAGTGGGGGCCAATGAGTAACTATAAATGCACAGTCCAAAGAGCACCTCACATGGGAAGAATTTGGTTCATGTTTTTGAACAAAACACTAATTAACATCAATATCTGCATGTACCTACTGATTAGCATGCAGAAAAGCCAGCAGCAATTAATAAAACAATATGGCAACAAACACACAGCATAGATAAGTCATGTTGGGAAAGAACACCATGGCAGGATGCTTTGGACTCAGGCTCTGAGGAATTCTCATTTCAGTCTCCCCAGAACTATGTGAGGGGTTTTTTATTTCCATTAAGCTTTTCAAATGTATACTTGTACCACATAAAAAGGAGAATGGGAAGGAAACATCTCCAATACTCTTGAATCTTTTGCCTTAAACCTGAAAAAAGCATAAACAGGGCTGCATATGAAGGGAGGTTTCTGATTGATTGGACTATTATGCTGCGTCTTTGCCAACACCTGGGTGCTATCTAAATTCAACTCATTGATAGGAACTTTATGCCATTTTCTTCCAAGTCTCCTCTTTCTCCCTCGTCAATCACTGAAATACTGAATGGCAGCTGATCCAGTGAGGAAGACAGTGAGGAGGAAAACAAGTCACTACCCTGAAGTTCAGACCTTGGCTACCTCTAATTTTGTCTTCCTTCTGGTCGTTTCACTTTTATTCACCAAAGACTTTAAAGAATTGTTAAAAACTGTTCCCTTAAGGATTTTCTTTCAAAATGAACCCTTGCTTTAAATATCTCTTTTGTGCATGCTCTGCAGGATGACTGAACAATTTCCAGTTGCCTCAGCTTACAGACTTGTATTTTCTCCTTGAAAATTTCCATTCCAAACACACTAACTATATAAGCAGCTGTCACACACACACACACACATACACACACACACACACACACACACACACACATTCAATAAGGTTCAATTTTAAAGACAGAGTAGCCCTGGGCAGATCTTTAATTCTTTATCTTTTAACAACAGGCAATCAGGTCTGCAGAAAATCACCACCAATCCCTGAATCAGGCAGAACAAAAGCACCAAATTCAAAGGCTTCTTGCAATTTTGAAAAGAATTTTTTCCAGTTTGTTTTTCTTCCCTTTTCAGTTCCAAGTTTGTACACTGCCTGCTTTGGCCATTACCAGGAGCACTTAACTGTCACATTTCCTACAAATATGTTCTTTGGTCTCCAAAGCAAAAAACATTAAAAGACAGTTCATCTGTGCCATTTCACTCAAATTCAGAGTTCATCTGTGCTTAGAGTTAGAAGTTTATGGGTTTCACTTACATTCCTTAAATTTTTCTCCCTTCAAGGTTTCAAATTTATGGACTAGAAGGTCTTTATCTCAACCTGATAAAAGCTATCTATGAAAAACCAACAGCTAACATCATACTAAATAATCAAAAACTAAAATCTTTCAGTCTAAAATCAGAAACAAGACAAGGACGTCCACTATCACCATTTCTGTTCAATATAGTTTTGGAAACATTAGCCACAGCAATTAGACAAGAGAAAGAAATAAAAGAAGTAAAGATAGGAAAGGAAGGAGTTAAACTGTCAATATTTGCTGATGACATAATACTCTATATAGAAGACCCCAAGGACTTCTAGACTTAATTGTGAGATTCAGTAGAGTTGCTGGATACAAGATCAACACACAAAAATCAATAGCCTTCTTGTGCACAAATAACAGACTCACTGAGAAAGAAATTGAGGAAACAATTTCTATCAAAATAGCATCCAAAAAAATGAAATAACTAGGAATCAATCTAACAAAGGAAGCAAAAGATCTCTACCTTGAAAACTACAGCACTCTGAAAAAAGAGATCAAAGAGGATATAAGAAAATGGAAAGACATCCCTTGTTCCTGGGTAGGAAGAAACAATATAGTGAAAATGGCCATAATTCCAAAACTGCTATATAATGACATCCTGATTGAAATCCCAACAATATATTTCACAGAACTAGAGAAAACAATCCAAAAATTCATTTGGAACCAGAAGAGAACTACAACACCAAAAGCAATTCTAGGCAAGAAAGATGTGTTGGAGGTATCACAATCTCCAAATTGAAACTATATTACAAAGTCACTGTGATAAAAACAGCATGTTATTGACAAACAAACATACCCAAGGGTCAATGGAACAGATTAGAAGTTGCAGAAACAACTCTAGGAATACTCAGCCACCTCATCTTTGACAAAGAAGCCAACCATCCTCACTGGAGGAAAGATAGCCTCTTTAATAAATGGTGCTGGAAAAACTGGATTTCAACCTGCCACAGATTAAAATTAGAACCATATCTTTCACCATGCACTAAACTAAAATTGAAGTATATCAAAGATCTAAATATTAAAACAGAAACACTAAACTTTCTGAAAGATAAGTTAGGTAGAACTCTTAAAGACATTGGCATAGGAAAAGACTTTATAAACAAAACCTCAGTAGCACAAGAACCAGAACAGAGAATCAACAACTGGGACCTCATCTTATTAAAAAGCTTCTGTACTGCAAGAGAAACCACCAATAGAGGTAAGAGACAAGCCACAATGTGGAAAAATTTTTTACCAGCTATTCCTCAGACAAAGGACTACTGTCTAGACTATATAGAAAACTTTAAAAAATCAAAACCCCAAATTTAAAGAC
This sequence comes from Heterocephalus glaber, assembly GCF_000247695.1. Next base: position 3,000,086 of record NW_004624733.1, on the reverse strand, counting down.
CAATTCAAAAATGGGCATCTGAAATAAACATATTTCTCAGACAAAGAAGCAAAAACACCAAATAAACACATGAAAAAATGTTCAACATCACTGGTCATTGAAGAGAAGCATATGCAAACAAAGATGAACTGCTCGTAGGGCAGAGGAAGTAAGCCAATCCCAGCACCCAGGAGGAGGCTCCCCACCACCAATCCACCACTCCTAGGGCAGAGGAGGTGAGCCACATGGGTGCCAGCAGCACACATCCCCTGCCCAAGGGAAATGAGAAGACACATAAACAAGCCTCAAAAACAGACTTCCAGATCACCTAAGGCAACCCCAAAGGGAAATGAGATAGAACAATCTGATACTCAACCACCTGGACTCATTGAACTGGCAACAAAAGAGGATCTGGAAAAAATGAAATCAGAAATAATTTCTCAGATAACAGCAAAGGTTGTGCCCATATTGCAAGACATGATTAATAAATCTAGAGAGGACACAGAT
>NW_004624733.1:2930659-2964151 GCF_000247695.1 Heterocephalus glaber | reverse complement strand
TAAAGGTACAATTCCCAATGAGAAATGTAATTGTGTTGTATACCTACAATGTACCAATAAAAGAATTTAATACAACAACAAAAAAAAGAAACAGGGGAAACCCACACTGGCACCCTGCCAGTGTTGTGTGGTACAGGGACCCAGAGGCAAACATTCAGCCTGTAACCTACTGGGCTCAAGGACTCACACCTGCCCCTCTCTCACATCCTGCTTCAGGGACCCAGTAGCCTGAATGTCCAATATCTTGATGCCAGTTGCACAGAGGGTAATAGGCAGTGCCCCTAGTGACACCAGATTCCTACTCCCTACCCACTTACACACACCCAGTGGCCCTGCCTTTGGCTTCTGCAGTCACTCTGGCTCCAGGACTGCAGGGTTCTGCAGCTGCAGAAGCAGATGTTCCCCTTGCACTTGGCTGGACTTGGAGCTCAGCAGTGATGGACAAGCATCATTGACCAGAGTGGATGGATGGGAAGCTGCAGAAAAGGAGAAGGAGGCCCAGCTCCCACCCATAGCCTGTCTCCACAGGCAGGACAGTTGTCACCTCCCTAGGCTGGAAGAGCAAGGACACCTCAGACCTCTGTGTGTGCCCAGCCCAGCCCCTCCCTGCCACTGCTGCTGGCCTCAGCCCCCAGGTCAGGACACCCAGAATGCAACAGGAGCGACAGCCACCTGCCCTGCACCTCACCAACAGCTTTCCGTGCTTATTGTGCTGTGACAAAATGACCCTCTGTTACTGCAGTATAATTACTGCTATATGGATTTATAATCATTGTCCAAGAAAGACTCGAGTGTGTTACAGCAAAGGCCCACAGAGAACGACCCACCAGAATATGCCGTGCTTGCCCCTGGTGGACGGAGTACAACTGAAGTTTATTTTCTTACTTACTTTCTTTCTATCTGTACTTTATTTCCCTTGTTCTACTTCTATGCTGTTTAGTTATTTCAAACCACTTTGCATATCAGGCTCCTGGGCCCTCTTTGTATATTGAGAATTAGAGCTTCCTTGAAAGCCATTCCTAAAGACAAACTCTACTTGGCATCAGTTACCTAGGGTCAGGGATGTCCTCAGGCCTGCAGAAAGACTTCATCAGAAGGTAATGGAAGAACATGTGGGATAGCAGAGTCCCTGAAACCCACAGGGACAAGCTGACTGCTGTAGGGTCAGAAATCCGTACATGGTAAACCAGACATATTTACATCTCATGTTGCATAGTTTTTTCCTTTCAATTTCCTCTTGATGCTCAGATTTATCTTGAATTTCTATATCTTTTGGTAGCACTAAAAGGGACCAAGAAAAGAGCTTTTCTTGCACTGCACTGAGGCCCAATCTTTAAAGCAGGGAAAAGCATAGCCATAGAATCACTGTTTCAGAGACCAGGATCATCAGGGTGTGAGGGCCCCTTTCCTAAGGACAAATGAAACTCAGGAAGAGAGAGCCTTGTAGCACACTATCCTTCCCTACCTGCCAAGCTTTCCCATCAATGCTGAAATGTTTGTTTTTGCTGTAATGTTTTACTGTAAGATTTATTAAACTGGAGTGATTTTAATAAACTGCATAAATCATTCATATGATTAAAAAAAAACTGTACCATGAGCTACCACAGAAAAAGTATTAATTTATACACCTTTGGGGGACAACTTGATAATGTATGTCTAAATCTTGAAGGAGATTTATACCATCTCTGGTGGTTTTAAAACATGGCTGTAAATTATTTGATACTCCTCCCACAGAGTGTTGGAGATCTGTGTCCTTCCTTTTGGAATTGAGTTAGAACTGCAATGGTTTCAACCAATAGAGTATGGCAAAAGTGATACAACATGGCCTCCAAGGCTGTTTTATAAAGCCCACATCCTCTGGGTTTTACCACTGGGACACCCACTGTGAGCTCTGAGCCCCCACATAAACACCGCTACCCTGACCTCACCAAGCAGGAGAGGACACCCCCAGAAGCAGCCAGCAACAGTCCTCGCTAAGCCCAGAACAGGAGTCATTCCAGCTGAGGTCCCAGCATAATGGAGCAAAACATAACCATCCTGTGTCTTTTTTGAATATTTAACCATGGCATCCTAGAGCATACTGAAACAGTGGTTGTTTTATGCCACAAAGCTTTGGGCTATTTTCTTACACAGCGATAGATAACAGAGGCAACCTTTTACATGGGAATTGTTTTTCTGGAAATCTATTCTAAGGGAATAGCTGGAGATATGCACAAAGAATTATGTACAAAGATGTTTATGTTTTGGGCATCATTGTTTTAAATAGGAGAAAATGAGTGCCAGGTGTCATGGCACACTCCTGCAATCTTGGCACTTGGGATCCTGAGGCAGGAGGATCACCATGAGTTTAAGGCCAGCATGGGCTACATGGTGAGTTCACTATGCATAGCAAGACCCTGTCTTAAAATATCTTAAAAAGGAGGGATGAGAAACATAAATTTGAATAATACGGATTTTTTTCATTTTCATCTTCCTTGTTATCTTTCTTGTTTTACTTGTTATCAAGACATAACGGCTACTTCTATCTTCTTACATGCTGGGTTGAAGCCAAGCAGCATTATTGCCTTTCTAAAAATCTTCTTTAAAATTATAATTTTAATTATGGGATCTTCAAGATCCTTAAATCATGTATGAAAAAATGTATGGAAAATAATGAAACTGATTTATGTACAAACTAAGAAAAATCAAGTAAATGTTAAAACATTACTTTAACTGTCTCATATTTTTTCTTTTTTTAAAAAAAATGACACAATATCACAGAAGAAACTAGCTCATCCCAAGTATCTTGTCTCTGTTTTCTTCCAAGGGTGCGCACTATTCTGTATCTGACGAATATCATGGTCATAAGTGTAATATGTTTTCATACTTCAAGACATTATCCATAGGGAACAAATAATGTAGTTCGCTTAAATTGTATAAAAATGGTATTATTCTACATTTACATATATGTATCTTTTAGCAGTGCAATTTTCTTATTCATATTTTATGTATATATGATATATTAAAAATCAAGTTTAAATACTATAAACTACACAGCATCAATGTATAAATAAATAACATTTCTTAATTATATGTGAAGGTTGGAGAATATATCTCAGGTTCAAGTATAAAATTTGATCATCATATATACACTTACTTAATTTGTTCTTTGTTTGTACAAAACCATCTCCTCACTTCAGGGCAGCAGAAACAAAAAAGAGCCAGAGAGGAAGGCTTAGGAACAACAATATAAGGTCATGTCCCTGTGGCCCCTCCCTTCAATTGGGTCCTAGCTCCCAAGTTTCCAGCACCGGATTCCAATCTTCTGGCAGGCGCTCAAGCTGCAGCCCTCCAAATGAAACTAATCAAATAAAAGAGTAGGAGGGACTGAGAGTGAGCTTGTGAGAGACCAGGATGTAGCTCAGTGGAGCTCACGTCTGCCTAGCAAGCACAAGGTCCTGAGTTTGATCCACCAGAGAGAGACAGAGACAAATATTTTGAAACACAAACACTTAAAAGAGAATCACGGACTGTTAGCTAAGATGAATGAAAAATTTAAACCTCAATAACAAACTCCCCAAAATTGACCAAGTAGCTGCTATTATCAGTGGCACAGAAGCCTCTTCCTTGTGCTTGCTAAACAAGAAAGAGTAAAGGAAAAGCAGATATGGATATGGATGTTATCCTGGCCAAAGTTACTCCCAAGAATTCCATGAAATCATAAGGCATTTTTAGTTAGGCACCATTTCTATGAGGTTTCTATTGCAGCCAGGAGAGCTTCCTCTAGAACCTGTGCTTGGTTTAATGTCATTGGAAAACCATCAAGGATCCACCTTGATTGACAGGTATCTCCATAATAGCTTTCACTTCAGGAGATCAAGTGAAGCCTTGCACCTGACACCAACCTTCTGGCATAAGCACAAGCCTCAGCCCTCCAAATTGATACTAACCAAGTGAGAGAGTGAGAGAGAGAGAATGGGGATATAGTTCAGTGGAGAGAGTGAGAGAAAGTCCTGGGATGTAGCTGAGTGGAGCCAGCACCTGCCTGGTAAGTACAAGGTCCAGAGTTCAACTGTCTCTCCTGCTACTCTCTCTCCTCTCTCCCTCTCTCCAGGTCTGGTAAGTACAAGGTTCTGAGTTCAATTGTCTCTCCTTCTACTCTCTCTCCTCTCTCCCTCTCTCCAGGTCCTGAGTTCAGTTGGGAGAGAGGGAGAGGAACTGAGCTGAGAAGAACCATCCTCCTGTCTTCCTGGTTTGTGGCTTTCTCATTCCCTTACCACACGCACATTCTTGATGATACCTAATAACAACAGAGGCAACATTTGCTGATAACTCCTCAGCCCTGCACTCTTCTCAGTATTCAACTTTCATTAACTTAATTTTCATCCTCATGCCACAGTGCAAGTACTAGTATCCTCACTGTTTCTCATGTGAGAAATTTGAAACATAGAAGAGATCAGTAACTTACCGATGGTAGCATGTCTAGAAAGCAAGATGAAGGACATGCACTCTTTATCTCTTTTGTATATTGCTCTATAAAAATCAATTTAATTACTTTGTCTATTATGCAAAACTTGGCATGGGAAGAATATCAGATCACTTTTCTCTAGTCAGGAGGATAATACACAACCCTACATCCTACCCCAAGTAATCGTCATTCAGTAAAAGTACTATAAACTGAGAAAAGGAATAATCATTTTCCACCTTGACCTGTGCCTTGCCCTCCCCCTACTCCCCTGTGACATTATCATCAGTAGAATCCAAAGTTCTTTGGGCATGTTCTATTAATGTCTATGTCCTCTGTGACTGATGTACCATTTAGCCCGTTTGAAGAGCATAATTAAGATTCATTCGGTTGAACTAACTGCAAAGGTTCTACCCAAGTTGGTCGTCTCTACCTAATTCATGACACACACACATACACACACACACACACAGTTTAATGAATGTTGATGCATCTAGAATGGGTGGTTTGGCTGTGGAGTTAATAATGCCTTAAGAAACCCCATTTCCTGAGCTTTTGGAATGAGTGATGATTGATGAATGACATCCCTAAACACCACCTGTGCTTTGAACCAATTAAGGAATAAAACAAGAATGAGACAAATGGAATCATAAATGTAGTTATACTTCTACCATTTTTTATATCAGAGAATGTGATTTATATTTGTGGGTCAATACACTTCACAGACCTAAATTCTATAATTAGACAGATGTAGATACTCAGTTCTTGGAAGTGCTGTCCTGATAGGAGAACTCAGGCTCTTTGTAAACATGTCTATCTCTAAAGAAAAAAGTGAGAAAGGAAGGCCCATTCTCATTATCTCCTTCTAAGTCACTTTTCCTACTCGTCACTTTGAAGACAAAGTGAGAGGGTAGGGGAAACCCATAGAATTTTGGCCCTTTACTTGCTACAACTCTTGGGTGAATGAGAACCTGAAAGCAATGAAAAGAAAGCCTTTTCTTTCTTTTTTCTTTCTTTCTTTCTTTCTTTCTTTCTTTCTTTCTTTCTTTGTACCAGGGATCAAACTCAGGAACTTGCACTTGCAAGGCAAGCACAGTGCCACTGGGCTAAATCCCCCCCCCAAGAGAAAGCTTTTGAAGGACAAATAACAGAGTTCATTATTGATTAAGTATTTGATTATTTCAAATTATTTACTTTTTTATCCACATAATGCATATAACACAGTTGGCTGTCTATACCTGTGGGTTCCACATCTTTGAGCTCAACCCACTGTGAATTGCAATAATTTGAAAAATAAGATAGGGCTGAACATATACAGACATTTTTCTTGCCTTTATTCCCTAAACAATTCAGTATAGCAACTATTTACATAGCATTTAAATTGTATTAGATATTATAAATAATCTACAGATTAAAGTTTACAGGAAGATATGCACAGGTGTTATGGCTTGTATCTAGATATTCTCCCTTAGCCTCATGAATTCATAGGTGGGGCATTTTAGGGTATGCAAATGTAGATTAAGGGTGTGTGAATATGGATTGAGAGTGTGATAACTAAATTAGTCAACTAATTGGTTTATAATTCTGGGTGTGGATAATGGATAATGGGAAGCCCCACCCTGGATCTGGGTGGCACCACTCAAAAGACTTGTATCCTGGATGGGATAAAAGGGAAAGGGAGGTGGCTGCTGCTGCTGCTTTGCTCCATTGTTGCTGCTGCCTTCTGCCTGCTCTTCCAAGGACTGTTTCTCCTCTGTGATGCCCCTCTGCCATGCCACCTTTCCTTGGAGCCAGCTGACTATAGACTGAAATCTCTATCAATTGTGAGCCAAAATAAACTGTTCCTCCTTTAACATGTGAGTGTTGGATATTTTGTCTCAGCAATGAGAAAAGTAACTAAGACAACAGGTTATATGTAAGTGCCATGTCATTTTATATGAAGAACTTGAGCATTTTCAGATATTGATATCCTCAAGGAGCCCTAAATCAATCAATCCCCCACAAATACCAAAGAATGTTACATTTAATACCAATAATTTTTAATTTTCACTTTTATGTTTATGCTGCAAACCCAGACTGTCACATAAAAAGTGCTGTAAAATTTCAACCTCGTGTCTTTTTGTATAATAGAGTTGACATAGGCTGTAAACTCCTTGAAAATGCAGATTCTTATACTTCATTGTGTTCTCTAGAATACAATGCATAGACAGTAGTTTATTTACAAATGTTTCCCTACCAATGCATTCATGATGTAGAAACAGTAAAAAAAAAATTAATTTTTTTGGTTCTTATACTTGTAATCCAAGAAAGAATGAAAATATAGGCAACTTCAACTTACAAATAGACTGCATTCTAATAATTCCTTTATATGTCAGTTTGGGAAGATCAGGAAAAGATTTTTCCATAGGCAAGGTAAATATTTGGATAGAAAAAACCTAGAATAGCCAGGGATTTAGCTCAGTGGCAGTGTGCTTGCCTTGCAAGTGCAAGGTCCTAAGCTCAATACCCAGTACTGAAAAAAAACCTAGAATAAAATTCACCTAAGTGTCATATGAAAGCACTAACATTTTCCCCACAGAGAATATTCTGAATATTTTAATTCTGGATCTATGATGGGACACTACATGTAAAAAATAGACCCTGGGCCAGTGGGTGGGTGCTGGAAAGATAATGGATTTGGGGACTGGAATAGGGGAGGGAGGAGGGAAAGAGAGGGGAAGGGAGACAGAGAGAGGCAGAGACAGGGTGGGGGGGATCTTGAACCTAGAGACTGGGAGAGCAATCTAGGAACTTCACCTCATCCCTTACCCCTACTACTTAGATCGGCTTTGACCCTAAATCATGCTCCAGCCCATCACTAGGGACAAACAGGAAGCTAGAGAAGACAACTATAAGTGGGATAAGAGTTCTGTAGAGGAAAAGGGAAGGAAATAAATATTGCTGGCCAAAGCAATGAGTATCCCGGTACCAGCTGTGTCCAGGATAGTCTTTCTTATGTGAGATACATTCACTGAGAAAACATGGCTAAAGTAAACCTACACAAACCGATCTGGATTCTAGATTAGATACTGATGTCATGACAAAAACCAGACTAGAGTGAGTCAAGGCCTCAGTTCTGAGGCCATCTTGACCAGTCACACATGGGAGACCCTGGGTAATTTAGCTGACCTCTGCCATTGTACTTGATAAGAGTTTTCTGCTAGATAAAATGGCTCTGTTGGCCCTACCTCCTAAATGCCTCTTCCCAGCAGACAATAAATCACTCAGGGAAACAATACCCTAACTTTCCTGCTATGAAGCTCTCCCGCTTATAGTCCTTCCCACCGAAAAATTCAACCTCACCTCTGGCTGCAGCCAAACATCTACCTCCACTATGTCCCCCCATGCCCCTTGCCAATATAAGAGGTCACCTAGCCAGCCCCTGGATGCTGCTCTTGCCATTGTTCGAGACAGCCCAGCACCCTTTTCCCCAATAAAGGCCTAGTCTTGGGTGTTCGTGTTTCAGCTCATTCTCATCCTCTCAGTTCTGGTGCCAAAACCCAGGATTTTGTGATGATCCCACTGCTGACCAGGGTTGATTGGCCTCTCAACTGTCCTTCCTGGACCTTGCTAGGCCAACACCCAACCAGGGGCCTTCACCCTTGCTGTTGCTGATGCTCACATCCACACCGGCGCTCAATTCTTGGGTGAGTACTCAGACTAGTCTCTCTCTCTCTCTCTCTTTTCATATATATATCTTTTTCCTCTGCCTCTCAGTGTTCTCACTCAAAAAAATCTTAGCTGTAAGTCAGATGGACTCTTCTCGGCCCATGGCCAGGAGCACAACCCTGAGGGACACCCCATCAGCCCAGCTCCTCTTGCTCTCTCCCTCTGGAGACTCTGGAGATTATCAAAGGGGACAAGGATGCTCCTCCCTTTTTCCCTTCTCCTCAAGAGCTATCTGATACTCAGCCCCTAGGCCTGGCCTTCTCTGGACATGGGAAGTACACAAGCCAAACCATACCCCTGGGATGTTTATTAGCTAATAAAACTCTCAGGCTTACAGGCGATCTCGAGCCTAAATGCCTTATCTTTTACTGCAATCGGGTTTGGCGCCAATATAAATTAGACAATGATTCTCACTGGCTAAAAAAATGGAACATTCAACCCAAACATTTTACAAGATCTTTACAACTTTTGTCAACCCAGTGGCAAATGGTCTGAAGTCCCCTATATGCAGGCTTTCTCCTACCTTTGTACCTGTCCCTCCCTCTGTCAATCTTGTGCCACCTCTCAGATTCTCCTTACCCATGCCATGTCACCCATGACCCCCATCCCTGCCCAGAGCCTGACATGTCTGCCTTCGACCCGGCAGATCACTCCCCTCTCACTCCACTTCTTTCTCGCTCCCTCTTCGTGCTCTAACTCCCCACATCCATCTCACTTGCCACACCCAAAGCTGACACTTCTCCACCACACACCTGCTCTCTCCCTGCTCCTCCAGCCCCTCCCAAACAGGAGAGTGAGTTAACACCCCTGCCTCCTCAGATGCAGCAGCAACCCTCTATCTCTGTGCTTCCTCTTACTCTCTATTGCCATGTCACATAAAAGGCTACAAAGATAGGTGAGACTTTTAAGGTGCCTACACCCATTATTCTGCCTGTTCTTCCCACCTCAGTTTCCCCTGAGGAGAGAGGGAAGCAACACTCTACAAAAGAAAGTAAAATCCTCTCCTGGCCCTGCCTATTTACATATCAAAAATTTCTTTGGCAGGCTACATTACCAAGAAATTTCATTGGGCCCTATTGTTTTCTACATAAATATTGGAAAATAAAATACAAGGTTTTAAAACAATTCAAAGAAAATATAATGCTTAAGATCAGAGCTCACAGACCAAATGCTAGGTTCCACCCCAATGCCTGCTATATGCTGCTTGCTCCATATTAAAATCAGCTGTGATATCCTGCCAGGCAAAGGAAACTTTAAAAAAATCAAAAATCAGACTATAAGTTTTGTCTAATTGACAAATATACCTTTCATCTCTAATTTAAATTGATGTTTAATTAGTGTTTGTTTTCCAGATGTTTAATTGATGTATTTAAAACATTTCTTTTACTTTGCAAATTCTTGAATTGTAGTTATAGGATTAACTTGACCTTCTCTTTACTTTCTGCTTATAGACTTCTGACAATAACTATAACACAAGATTATGCTACTGTTACAAAGCGCTTTTCTTCCTTCTGATTCTAATTACAAGAAATCTGTTAATTGACATACAAAAGTTTTGACTAGTCTTAATTAAAAGAGATGTTATAATTCAGTTGGCCAAATACATTTGAGTGCACTCTAGTTGCATAAATTGTCTTATATGTTTGTCTGTGTCTGCCCAATTGCTTGTTTGTGTTTGTCCACTTGTATTTTTGATAGATGTTACTAAAGGCATGTCTTCCTTTTCTCCCAGGTTGCTAGCAGGTTTCTCCCAGGTTGATGTCAAATGACGTCAAAGATTAATTTTAATTGTAATGCATATTGCTGTCTACATTCTCAAACTCAAAAAGTATATATATATATTTGTTAGTGGTTACAAATAAATTGTGAATTGTTACAATATGGTTTTTACAGGTTATATAAAAAGGAAATTGTCAAGATAATTAATTAAAAACTTTTAGGTTTGGGAAGATGGCTGGATGATGGGACTCTTCTTGATGGATAAAGAAGCAACTGCTCAGAAAACAGTTATTTCTGGTCTTTGTTCACTAATGGGAGCCCCAATAATTTTCATAGCCTTATGGGAGAGACACACCCCCAATTAACATTGCTTAAATATGTTATTGTAATATGTTTATATTGGTTATGTTCAAAACACAAAATTTTCAGTGGGAAAAACAAGGTGTTATTAAAAGATCCTTTTGGTACCAAGCTACATTAGAGGACATAAGGTTTCATATAATTGTGATAATTATTATTGAAACTTTTCTGGTGTACAAAATGTATTCATGCCTTCTGACTATACAGGCTTTCTAATACATTGTTTATAGTAAAAACCTTTTTGTTTTTTTGGTTTTTGGTTTTCTTTTTTTGGTACCGGGGATGGAACTCAGGTCCTTGCACTTGCGCAACAGGCAGTGAAACCACTGAGCTAAATCCCCGGCAATAGTAAAAATCTTTTGATCCAGGTATTCGCCCTTCTCTTCTGCTCCAGCTACTCATGATAACAGGTACAGTTATAAGCCCATACATTTTCCTTAGATGGCATCCTATCAAAAGGTAATAACTTAAGTTTCCTGTTTTTTATGTGTTTTTAAAGGGTAGTGAGTGCATTTAACCATGGCTATCTTATACTAAGATACATATCTAAGTTTGTTACAAAGATAATGTCATCATGATTGTCATGCAAAAGTATTATTATTATTATGTATGGCTCATGATTCAAAGTTTTTTCTGTTAATATTCTGCAGGAAATCAACTACTAGAACAACCATGATTGATAAAAATAATCCTCTAGCTATATTTTAGTTTCCAAAATGCTTGCCATCCAGGTAAATTATAATAGTTAAGCTCACTGCTTCTACTGCACTACTGATGTCACTGATCTTCTCTGGGTGTTCAACAACTAAAGTTTGGAGACCAAAACTAGAAAGATAACTGGGCTAAGAGGACTGCCAATATTTTGACCCTAGCCCCTCAAGCTCAACAAAAAATGCAGGACACGAGGGAATCTTTTCTATGGGATCCTACATCTTTGGTAAGTCACCCAACCTCCTGAACAGGGAGATTGCTGGACACCAGAGGACAAATGTACCATGTGCCAAAGGAGGGTCACAAAAAGGGAAAAATCTCCCATGCTTTCACTGAAAGCAAGCATGGTCAAGCAAGGCCTTGACCCATCCTGACAGCTGACACTGACAGAGGAGCTGAGAGACTCTATGCGTGGTTCCAAAATGATGCCTGAAGAGACCTAATTGACCTTGATAGATAGCAAGAGGTTAACTTTATTTAACATAGGTCTCACTGAAACTTGGCTTAAACACCCAGTAGAAAATCATAACTAAAGATACATATCTATATAGCTAGACTTAAAAAGAGGCTTTAAAAACCCCTCCTTCCCACAGGGGAATTGATTTATCATCCTTAAAAAGCCAATTCAAATGCATCAGAGATTCCAACATCTCTTTAACACCACCTTGTTAAATCTGCCAGGAAACCAAAATGAATGTTGGATGTCCCTATCACCCCGATTTCAGCCATATGTCCCAATATCTGTACCCCTCCCGACCCCCTATTAAAACCTGATTCCTCACAAAATGTAACTACAATGCTAGGTCCTTTCACATCCCAACTACAGTCCACCAAACATGACAATTAGTCATGTACAAATTCGTCCAAGCTTAAACAAAACATATCCACCCCTTGTGCTTGAATTGTCAACATTCCTGAGTCTTCCATAACCTGTCTCTTTAAGGGGATATTCTTCATCTGTGATTCCCAAGCTTTCTGCTGCATAAATGGAACCCCTTCCTCCCTATGTTACATGGGATTCCTTAGCCCTCTCCTCACCATCTATACTGAAGCCCAAATGTTACAACAGGTTTCTCCCCACCATCTTAACAAGTGTGCCCTTCCTGTACTCCCTTTCCTAATGGGGGTGGGAGTTCTGGTGGGAATTGGCACTGGGGTGGCAGGAATCTCAACATCAACATACTTCTATTACTCCTTATCCCAAGAGCTAAATGAAGATATGGAAAAGATAGCTGACTCTCTGGTCACCCTAGAGTCCCAAATCAATTTGCTGGCAGCTGTGGTTCTCCAAAATAGATGAGCTCTGGATATAACAACAGCAGAAAAGGGGGGAACATGTCTCCTGTTAGGAGAAGAGTGCTGCTACTTTGTAAACCAATCTGGCATTGTTGGAGACGAAGTAAAGGAGCTCAGGGAGCACATAGAAAAACATAAACCAGACCTAGACTGACTACAATCTCTGCCAGGATACTTTGACCAATGGCTTCCATGGCTTCTTCCTTTCCTGGGACCCTCACCATCCTCTGCATAATCCTGCTTTTTGGACCCTGTCTGTTTTGCAGTTTTCAAAATTTCTTACAGGAACACATGTGGGCCTTTACCAACCACATGATTGGTGAACTCAGCATGGCTGGCTACCAGCCCCTCACTGCTGATGCTGGCTCCACCTAACAAGACCACACCTTGGCCATCTAAAGCCCCCACCCAACAACGCCCCTTTGCCAGAAGGAAGCAGATACAGAAAAGAGACCTTCATTCCTATTCCATAATAACAAGAGTCTGGGATGATAGAGTTCTCTGCTAGATAAAATGGCTCTGGCAGCCCTACCTCCTAAATGCCTCTTCCCAGCAGATAATAAATCACTCAGGGAAACAATAACCTAACTTTCCTGCCACAAAGCTCTCCTGCTTTATAGTCCTTCCCACCGAAAAATTCAAACTTGCCAATGGATTTAAACCTTACCTCTGGCTGCAGCCAAACATCTACCTCCACTAAGTCCCCGCCATGCCCCTTGCCCGTATAAGAGGTCACCTAGCCAGCGCCTGGCTGCTGCTTTCGCCATTATTCGAGACAGCCTGGCACCACATCCCCTAATAAAGACCTAGTCTCCGATGTTTGTGTTTCAGCTCATTCTCATCCTCTCAGTATGCAGTGATCAGTATACCTTTACTCCATGCTGAACGAAGCACTAAGAACTTTAAATATCATTTCATTTAATTCACAATAAAATACTCTTTGGAAATAGAGTCCTAGGAAGATAACTGTGGTAGACCCTAGTGCTGCCCAGATCCCTCTTTTCCAAAGGATTTGTTGCCCCATTACCAGTGGGCAATGCTGGTGACAGAAAGCCTGCAGCTTCCAGACATCCAGGTTTCTTCAGCTACAGAGCAGCCTGGTTCAGGTCACTTCACTGCCCAGGGAAATCCACTCCCAATGACTGCTCAAGGTGAAGATGCCTCCACCCAACTTGGGACAAATCTGATGGGCTTGTCTAACTCCAGGGCTTTCCTGAATGGCTACTTCGCTTGTCCTCTGCCCAGTCTTCCTTCTGTGTCTTCTTTCCCTCAGGCATTGGGCCAAAGACACTCCCAAATAAATGACACATGCGCTAAACTCATCTAGAGTTTGATTCCTAGAAAATCTACCCCAGGAAACTAAGTAGCTTTCCCAAGAAGCCAAAGGCTCATAGTGAGGACACAAACTCCTGCAGGACAGCAGAACCTCCACTCCTGACTGCCCTGCCCCACTGTCTCCCACTGCTAGCCATTGCTGCTTCCACAGCCCAAGGATCCACCATACTCTAGACATGCTCTTTCATCTAAGCCTGACTTTTTTACTAGGAAAATGGTTCAAATAAAGATTCTGCCTCCATACTACCACACAGCATTTTAAGTAAACAAGGGAAAGACATGTAGCTCTGACTGTGAGGAACAGATCTTATATTAATAGAATCTCTGCTAATCCCATTTTTCTTTTTTCGAAGTATTTTCAGTAGTATGCCAACTCAGTGATGCAGCAAGTGGTCAAGATTTCCAGAGACTCAGAACTAAAAATTAAAAGAAGAGAAACTAAAGAAATTTCAGCTGGGAGTTATCAGCCAGAGAGTCTTGCTCTGTAGATTTCATTAGTTTTCACTGAAAATTCCCAGCTAAAAACTAACCTTATTTTTTTTTTTTGGTACCAGGATTGAACCCAGGTACCTTGCTGCACTTGCAAGGCAGGCAGCAGAACCACTGAGCTAAATTCCCAGCCCTAAAAAGTAACCATTTGTTAATTAGGTGAGAGGTTTTCATCCAACCTCTTCTTGTTTAGAAAAGAGCTACTTTTCTTAAAAATGATTTCCTATCAATCACAGGCTAAAATATTTTCAAATTAGTATCTTCCTTTACTGCCATTGTTTTTAAATAATGAGTCCAGTTGCCACATTGTAGAAGACAAAAATTGTTTGGCATTCATTAAAACAACTATAAGTTTCCAATGTAATACCTTATTTTTACTTTATTTCCTATTTCTGCAATGGAAATTTAGTCCCCTTTTCTACAGTAACACTACCTAATTTACAAACATGTCACACTGCCTAAATTTAGCCTAATTAGCAAACAGCACCTGATTCTCAGATCTTTTCCCACCCTCCATCTCCCTAGGCCCATTTCTATCAGATGTCAAAAATAAAGCTATTTCCAAAAAACAGAGAGGATAAATGGAAACTGATCTTGATCATAGAGAAAAGAGTCATGTCCCCTTCGTTTTCTAGCATCTGACATTTTAAAAGTGTAATCTCTCATTAAAAGTACCAAGCTCCATGGCTGGCAACCGTCCCTGAATAATCCAACATTGCCACTTTCATTCCAGTTCCTGGCGTGCTGGTAATCAGGACAGGCAGTACTACAAACCTCAACCTGCATCTGCTGATGCTCTGTGAAGTAACTGTTCAATCATCGTGCACTGCATTTTCACCTTGTCTCTGACAGTTCTGGTCATGTCAGATAGGTAGCTTTGATACAACAGAGAAAAGAGGGAAAAGTAGCAGAAAGGAGGGACAGAGGTTAGTAGCTCAAAAGCTTTGAAAAATCTTGATTTCATTGAAATGAAAGCATGCTTTATCTACCTTCTTTAGACATTGCTGATGACATTAATTCCAGAAGAAAAGTAAGTTGGTAGGTGTCTTTTTTTACCCCATGCTGGTGAAGTTTTTTCTACAGAAAGCTTGTAAAGGAAAACTGTCTCTCTCCTGTGCTTCTAGGCAAAGCATTGAAGTATAAGCCCACTGAAATCAAAGTGACAGCTAGAAGGCACCCATAATCACCAGCTTTGTGAGTTATTTCAGGACTTGAATATAACTGTCAATTACCAAGGTCTCTTTGTAGGCCAGACAAGTAACAATGAATTCAAGGTCTGAATCAAACTTGCCAAAAAGACATTCATATACTTTTGTATATCTGTTAGCAATATCCAATGGCAGACTCAAAAACTAATGTTTAACCAAAGTAAATCATTCTAGAGAGCTTGTTCTACTTTTAATATCTCACATGATATTAAAAAGACACTGGATACTATCCAACAAGAAATGGGGCCCTAATGAAACCAGTTAGGGCTGACAATTGAATTGAAAATGATTAGACAAAATAGATGTAGCTGTTTTTTCCTTCCAAACTTTGAAAGCCAGTGACTTACAAGTTCTCGGATGGAGAACTTACTGGATAAACATCATATTTAATTATGGTCCTCAGGAAGTTAGAAGAATGCAATAAGCAGATATTCATGCGTTTGCTATCTTGACAGGTGATACTGTTTTTCTGGTTCTCTTTTTAACTTTCTTTCTCCTCCTTTCCTGTTGCCTGATATGGCTTAAACTCAAAGTAGAAGTAGAGTTACCAGGTTGGGACACTGTATCACTTAGGTAGTTTACTTATTGAGGAGTATAGAGATGAAAGGAGAACTGATTTTTTTCCTCCCCATATATACAATCCCTTAGTTACTTCACTCATCAATGTCTAGCTCCAAATCTCTGTATTCCAGTACATTTTGTAGATGCCATAGTAAGATACAAAACGCAACAAGGTTAGCACTGGGCTCATGATCCTGTCTATACTCTTCATACCACTTCTTTTCATTGTACTATAACACAATGAAGTGTATCATCATGTCCAGAGTCATCCACTGCCCAAGAAAAACTATAGCACACACTTAGTCATCCATAACAACACTTGAACCCACAAAAAAAGATATTGCTAAAATAAATTAAATAAGATGAAAACAAATGGAACAATATTCCATGTTTATTAATTAGAAAACTCAATGTGCCCATATTGTTCAAAGCAATCTAAAGATTCTATTCAATCTCTGTCAAGGGTGGTAGCCATAAACAGTTAAGAAATGGGAACAATGGGAAACCACATTATTAGAAAAAAAACTTTTAAAAAACTTAAAAGACTTCAAGACTTGATTGGATAAGAAAAAATGGACCAGAATAAAATGGCTGTTGGACTTGACATATGAGTCTCTCTAGCTTTTCCATCCTAATATCTGAGTTTGAAAATGGTTGAAGTGTTAGAAGTGATGAAGAGAGCTGACTTATCCATGTACCTCCTTATACCTGATTCCACTTCAGTTCATCCTCCTGGCCATGGTATTTTGCTTTTAAAATAACTGATTTGTGTTATCTTTCCAGCCATTAGTAACTTAGCCCAATAGAAAACTGTAATAATCAGCTATCTGTTCCAAAATATTTATAAATATATTTTAAAATATGATTGCCAGAGTTGATGTGCTTAATGTGTACTCCTCTTCCTCCTACTCCTTAACTGAAACCAGTCTCCACCAGTAACCACTCAATGAACTGCTCAATATTCAAAGCTGACACTTCTCCATATGACAGAAAGAATGGTATAAAATGTGATATGGTCCTAAGAGGAAATGTATGCTTCAGAATAGCAGGGAACACACAAGAAACCTCCCCCTACCCTAAGAGGGGAAGACTTGTAAGACTGCATTGTGCTTCTGGTAGACAAAGGAGCAGGATTTGTGCAAGTAACTTTACATAAACAACAAAGAGCTCCACAAACACTTCCTTCAGTACACTGAGCAATATGCCTCAAAGCAACTCTGAGGAGGAGGGAGGGAGGAAGCCGTAGGAGGCGCTCAACCATGGAACACTTGAGTCCCTGCTTTCATGTAGTTTATTTCTTGTAAGTGACCTCTGTGACTTTGGCTTTATGTGTGGGCACTCATCCCTTACTTGTAAATACAATTGTGAGGCGGTTTCCTCTGTGTATAGCTAGATAATGAATTCTTCCTGTTGCAAAGTGACCTCAAGAGCCCAAGACCTCATTTCATTTCAATTTGTGCCAAAGAAATGCTTGACAAATTGTTCTTTTAGAGTCATGGATAACTTTAGGTTTTATTCCCAAGAATTGTTGCACTTCTGACAAGGACAAATAGGGATACAGGAATTGTTCCTATCCTCTGCAATGCCAGTGATTATAAGACAATTGGGTGGTATCAGTATTGTTTCAGTTATTCATTCACTTTGAGGACAATTATTACAAAATCATGAAGTTCTAGTACTGGATGGGCCAAACTCAACAAATACAAAGAAAAAACAATATATATATATATATATATATATATATATATATATATATATACATACATACACACATATATACACACACATATATATATATGCATGCTTAGCAGTACCATCCCAAGAGTATCCTTGGAATGTTAATCATTCCTTATTCTCCAACACAAATAATTTCACACTTCTAGTCAGAGATTTTGCTGTGAGAGATCTAATAACAGAACAATGTTTCTGCATGTGCTATTGACAAATACTGAAGCTCTCTGGCTAGAATTCTGTCATCTCCTTTCTGAACTCAAATTATAAACCAAATTTGCACATTGTTGATCTAAAACCCAAGTCTTTAACCTAATCATAATGAAATCACATTAGGAGACACGCCTGTCCAAACACCACCATAATTGCGCCAGGGCTACTTGGAATAGCTGCCATTTGTTCATCTTTCTTCAGTCCAAAACTATTTGAGCTTCACCTTTCCCACATCAAATTATCCTATAATTGCCTTTCATAATATAGAGTTATATCAACAGTATCAACAATGCCAGCTGTCACCTGGACGTCAGGGACATGGAACTAGCTATCCATTTTCCTTACCTCATATTTTCTGATCAATGTTTATAAAATTCTTTAAGGGAATAAATGTTTGCTCTAAACCCAGAAATTTACTAAGAGTTCCTCTGATAATTCTTCACTATGAAATACTCCTCAAAGTCACAAAATTTTACTTTAAAATGACCAAGTTAGTTTTTGTTTATAAAATATACCTGCATAATTTGCTTCTCATCTTTCAAGAGAGAAAATGTCAAAATTGTATAATGGTTATGATGCAGTATATTTGAGATATTTTGTCTAAATTATTTGAAAACTAAATGTTACTTTCAAACTTTCAAAAATTGACTTGGAGAAATTTCATGCATTATCCTTGGCTGTTTGTGAATCCCTGCAATATTAAAATCAAAATCCAAGGCTATTAGTGTCTACTGTTTTCTTAGTAAAAGATTGTTTGAAAATCAATTTTTGACTTTATGAGTACCTTTTTATGAAGGAAAAATACACTAAAGTCTTGTAGAATATGGCCTATTTAATTTTGTTTATTATGTGCATTTCTTTTAACTGATTACTAAAGTCTTCAGAAAGCCATGAGATGACAATATCAAGGAGCATAGGGTCAGCAGTTCTTTACTGTGATACCTTCAAGTCCTATGACCTGGAGAAGACATTTGGCCTCTCTGAACTCGAATCTCCTCATCTTTAAAAAGAGGAACAACTGGACTTTGTTTCCAACAGAGTGATAAAATGGATATTCTGAGCAGCTCTCCCATCCTCCCCTGAAAATAATAAAAAATACTGAACAAAGTATAAAAACCATCCTTTAAAATTCATCACTGAACTGGCAAGGAAATAAACACTCCTCAGAGAAGGGGATAAAAAAAAAGAGAAGTAAAAGCTGGAATCCAAGAAAGTGGGCAGAGCTCTCAGAGAGGTTTCCATTCAGAGGTCATCTGATGAGCCCAGTGACGTTCAGCTTCAGTTCACAGCTACGCAATGTCTGGGGAAAGGAAACAAGCCAAATCTGCTTAGTCTAATAGGAGATGCCTATCTAAAGCTGTATTCCAAAGGCCTATACAAACATATGAATGAAATAGAAATAAAAATTCCTTTCAGAGGTGATACTGGTCTCTTGAGCATTGGTCTCCTCTAATATTTCATAACCACAATGAGCCATTGTACATGCTTGTAGCCTGAGTTCTAATACTACTTTGTGATCTAAAAACCCCCAACTTAATAATTTCATTTCTTGGGTAAGTAATGTCAGCAAACACTCACTGAAAGCAAACACAAGTCTTATTTTGACAAATACACATTTTACCCTGTATTAGTCAGCCTTCCTGTCACTGGGACATAATGCCTGACATCCACAACTTAAATGAGGAGAGGTTTAATTTAGCTCATGGTTTCTGGAGATTCAGCCCATGTATAGCTCACTCCAAGGCAGGAGAATCATGGCAGAAGGACATGATGAAGCAAAGTTGCTTAATTCTTGATACCCAGGAAGCAGAGCAAGGGAATAGCACCAGAGAGTAATGGGCAAGGACTAGACACAGACACCAACACTACGGCCTCCATGACCCACCCAGGCACACCCAGAAGTGTGCTCAATCCATCCCAAAGCCAAGCAGAGTTAAACTTAGCTGCCACATTCCCAGATACAAAAATTCTATCAACTTTCTAAGAAATATAATCTCAGAGTTCATAGGAAAATGTCATAAAACACAGAAAAAAAGAAACAACAGACTACAGAATCAGACCTATTTTTTATATACAGAAATTATCAAGTTCAGATTTTAAAAGAAATGCATTTAATGTTTAAAGATATAAAGAAAAATATAAGCATGCGCCACATAGTCATATCCCTCAACAACGGATTGCAGGGCCAGGAATTTAGCTCAGTGGCACTGCACCTGCCTTGCAAGCACAGGGTCCAGAAATCGATCCCTGGTACCAAAAAAACCCAAACAAACAAACAAAAACAATGGATTGCATATGACAATGGTCCCATACAATCATAATGGATCCAGAGAATTCCTATCATCTAATGACCTCAGAGTCATCATAATAATACCACGGTATAATACATTACTCATGTTTGTGGCAATGCTGATATAAACAAACATACTGTGTTCCTAGACATATAAAAATAAGCACATATGACTGTGTATAGTACATACAGCTTAATAGTGATGATAAATTACTGTTATTAGTTTATGCACTTACCATTGCATGCTTTATTATTTCACAGTGTTTTCTACTTAAAAAAAAGTTTACTATACAACAGATATGTTATGCCAGCATCAGACTCATACTTTGTGTTATATATTTCTTGATTGCATCATTTTCTCTTAAGCTTGATTTAAATATTTAAATTCATATTATTCTGTTCACATATGCCCCCAAGCATAAAAAATCCACTGCTATCTGTGATCAATGGTATACAATTATAATCCCAGCCCTCTGGAAAGCTGAAGCAAGAGGATCACAGGTTCAAAGAAAGAAAGAGGAAGGAAGGAAGGAAGGAAGGAAGGAAGGAAGGAAGGAAGGAAGGGGAGAGAGTTTAAATTAGCTAGGGATGTAAGGATGTAGTTCAAGGTGAAGGCCTTTGGTACAATCCTTATACTGAAAGAAAAAAAAAACCCACTGCTAACGTACCAGGAAGTGGCCATTCATGTGACGGACCTGAAAACAAAATCAAGTGATTGAGGACAGAACTTGAAAAACCTGTGATGGTTATTGCTCTCTGGGGAGGTATGTCACCCTCCACAACAGCTATAATCTTGAACAACAACAATAAAGTGACAGAAACTGTTAATATATATGCTTCCTTGAAACTTCAATAAAACAAACAAAAAATTTGAGAAGGGCCAATATCAGATGTGGAAACACTTCTAATGACCTGGATTGATGACCATACACAGAAGTACATCCTTCTCATCACCATGATGATCACAACCAAAACAAAGATGTTGTTTGTGAATTAAAAGAAAAGGCTGGACCCAGCTTTGATGCTAAATTTACTGCCAGCTTGAGGAGGTTGCTTAATGAAACAAGAATTGTTATTTACTACATAACATGAGAGTGAGTGGGGAACCTGTGAGTGCTGATGTGAAGACAGTTGAAGAAGTCCTGTAAACTCTGGATAAGCTGACTGTGAAGGAAAATTGCTTACCAGAGCAAATCTTCAATATAAATGGAACCTACCCCTATTCTTGGCAATGATGCCCACAGTGATTTTCATCAATAAGAAGGCCAAGTCAATGGCAAATTTCAAAGCTTTCAGGGACAAATAACAGCCTTCCTTGAGAGCAATGTCACTGGCTACAAATTGAAGCTTTTTGTGATCTGGTAGACTGAGAACCCCAGAACCTTCAAGCATTATCAGTAACCATACACTGCCATACACTGTGAATTATAGGAGCACAAAAACAGATAAGCCATCCCTGTTCCAAGATGCCATTTTGAATTGTTACCATTTGGAAAATAACGTATATTTCACAATTTCACTTATGGTTGATAATGCTACTGCCCATCCTCCCTTTTTGGTAATCTCCCAATATCAAAATGTTATTTCTCCTTCCAAATACCACCTTTTTAATCCAAAAATGCAACAAGGAGTTATAGCAGCTTTTAAGACTACTTGAACAGAACCTTCGCTCAAACTATTGCTACTACTAAGGAAGACACCGATGCAATTCTGAAAAATATACAATAACTATGACTGCATCAGAAATTTTTCATGGGCTCAAATTGACATCACTGTATTAGCTTTCTTGTCACTGGGAAACAACACCAAATACACACAATTTAAATGAAAGTTTAATCTGTCTCTCAGATTAAACTGTTTCTGAGGATTCAATCCATGACCAGCTGGCTTTAAGGCAGAAACATCTTGACAGAAGGATACGGCAGAGCAAAGCTGCTTAGTTCATGGTTAGCTGGGAAGCAGAGCAAGGGACAGCACCAGGGAGGAAGCAGCAGGGATGATATAAAATGCCCAAGGTCATTTCTCCATGATCCACAGAGACATAGTCAGAAGTGTGGTTTACTAATTCCTGGGTGTTTCTTAAAACAGTCAAATTGACATATCACAATTTACCATCACCAGCCACTCTGACGAACTTGACAACCAGACATATTTCCTTAAATCATACTAATCTCCAAATGAATACAATAGCAAGTTCATAATTTCACCTAACATGATACAATTAACTTGCAGACAATAAAAAATGCACTAATTCTCTCCCCAAAGTCTCAACAATTCCAGCATTTCTCAAAAGGTCAAGTTAAAGTCTCTTCTGAGACTCAATGCAAACTCTTAGCTGTATACTTCTGTAAAAATAAAAAACAAAACAAATGTGGTGGTGCATGCCTGTAATCCCAGAACTTTGGAGGCCAAGGTAGGAGGATCACTGTGAGTTTGAGACCAGCCTGGGCTAAATAGTGAGTTCAAGTCCAGCCTGAATTACAGACCAAGACCCTATCTCAAAGAAAACAAAACAAAAAAATAAATAAAAAGCAAGTTACCTTTTCCCAAGATACAATGGCACAGGTTAAGTACTCCCTTTCAAAAATGGAGGAATAAGGTGAAAAACAGGAATAGAATCAAAGCAAGACAGAATCCAGCCAGGGCAAACATTAAGTTTTGTAGTTCTGTGTCCAACATCTGGGGCACATGGCCACTCAGGCTGGCTCCACTCACTGCCTGCAGCTTTCCTCAGCAGATGTTCCATGTTCCTGGCATCTCCAACTTCCTTGGGTCTCCACTACATATTTGTCTTCATTCCCACAGTTTCACACACTGCCCTCTCAGGAGCTCCTTGCCTGGCCTTCCAAGACGTCCTTTAAATTTTTGCCCTCCCTAACCACACAATTCATGCCTTCTACAGGCCAATAAAAGCCAACATCATGTGGATGATGCCAACATCTGCTGTCCATGGAAGCAGTAGGCAGATCACCTGGACAGTGGCTGCAATGGCCTCTGAGTGTCTGGATGGCTGAGAAATGAATCTTGTGATTTCGATCCCCTAAGAGCCCCTTCACAAGCTGAGTCCAGGAACTCTCTTCTCAGACAAAAGGATGACACTTCTGTACCCTTGACCCTGTTATGGATGGGATCTTACTGATTTCTGAGATACCCTCAGTGCTTCTTTCTTCTTGTCCCTGACAAAATACTTTGTTTCTTCTTAATAGGGCTACTCTCTTCAGTAACCAGACCTCCTTTACCCCTAAATTTATATATGACATCCTTTGAGCCAAATTTAAGTTTTTCAATTTTTTTTGCTCTGTTTTTCCCCCAATTCAATTGTTACTATAAATCTGGTAAGAGTAGCCAGCAATATTCATGTCATAGCCTGAACACTGAATAACCTTAAAATGTCCTCTACCAGATTAATTTGTCCACTGCCCTTTTAATCCCACTCTTCTGTAAAGTCTCAGGACATGGGAAAAATGTAGGCAAAATTTTGCCCGACTGTAACACACATGGCCCCTAGTCCAACTGACGGTGGAGCCCTTCTTTCCCAAATGAAAACTCTTAAGCATGGCCTTTATTATCTTCATTCCATCAGCATTCCAGTCTTCTGAGCTCCACCAGAATCACCCATTAGGCTCTGCTTACAGCGTTCTAAGGCTTCTCTGGTCTCTATTTCCAAACCTTTCCAAACTCCTCTTGTAATCCACTTCCAAAGGCTTCTAAACCACATTGTCAGATATAGTCACAGCAGGATCCCACTTCTCCAGTACTCATTTTCTGTATTAATCAGCTTTTCCATTGCTGAGACATAATACCCAAAAGCTAAAATTTAAGGTAAGAGAGGTTTAATTTGAGCTTAAATTAATTTAGATTAATTAAAATTTGAGTTTAATTTGAGTCCATGTTGAGCTGGCTCCAAGGCAGAAACTTCATGGAGGAAAGCATGTGGCCAAGCATATCTGCTTAATTCACGGTGGCCTGGAAGTAGAGCAGGAAACAGTGCCAGAGAGGAAGGGTTGAGGGACCAGACATAGACTCCAAAGTCACACCTCCATGACCCACTCAGACACACACAGAAGTGTGTTTTATTAATCCCCTGAGACTTCTTATTCCATCCAAGTGACATATAACAATTAATAGTCACAGTCACATTGGAGGACTAAAGAAACATCAGCATGAAAGACACTCAGAGAGGTGCATTGAGTTCTAGAATATGTGAGGCTCTGCCATCCAGAGAAGCCAGATTCCAATCGCTTGCCACCCTAGGGACTGCAGCCAGGTCTGAGGCCTCGGAGGTGTCTAGGCATGACCACAAAGAAAGAGGGGTCAGAGTCTACCACTGAGGCAGGGCGTGAAACAGGACAGAGCTAAAATGTACAAACTAGGCTGTGCACAGAAGTGGGTCAGAGAAAAGCATAAACCAGAGAGGGCCAGAATACTGCACAGAGGGCTTATTCATTATTGTCAGTTGCACTTTTAGAGCACCAACTGTTTATACAGACACATGAAAAAGAAAAATAGAAAAATATTAACAGAATGCATACATTAAGGCTGTCCTGAAGAAAACCAAAATCCAGAAGTCACATGCCAGTAACCCTGGCTCACAGATGTGCTCTGGTTGGTCTGCCTCCCCACCAAAATAAAGTCAAATTTGGATTAATCACCAACATTTAAAAACCCAGATGGCCGATTTGAGTTGAGCTCTGAAGACATGGCAACAGAGGGCCTTCATTATAGTCTGCTAGGACAGAGAGCTCTCTGCTTTGACTGTAGCAACTTCTGTGGTCCACCACAGCCTTGGCCTTGTGGCCCTCTCACACGTTACCTGCCATCCTGTCCATACTCAGCTTTGATAACACTGTTTTTACCTTTTAGAGAACAGAGATGATTAGTGAAAGAAATGAATCTCCTGAGGTGGGTATTTGGGAAGGGATGGTAGGCAATATTTCACCCTAAAAATGGGAGAAGTAGGAATGGGCTCTACAAATCTCTCAGCTTGTCTGAAGATTTGATTTTTATGTGCATACTTTTATAATTTCCAGCCCAGAGAAAGCAGTAAGAAATCATTTGTAATTACATAAGTGTTTCACTACGAGAAGTTCAATGACCCTTTTAAATGTTTCTTTTCTTTTCTTCTTTCTTAGTCTTTCTTTCTTTGTTTGTTTCTTTCTTTTCTTTCTTTTTTTAAACCTTACTAACGTCTGACCTGAGCAGCTGTTCTTCAGAAATCTGCCATGGGTGAGCTCAAGCGGGTGACCAGACATAGGGAAACCATAGGTAGGTAAGAGGCAACAGCTCAGTGCAGCTGTGGTCTACTTGCAAACAAAAGGCACTGCTAGTCTAGTCCAGCAGGCAGCCACTGAGGAAGCAGGGTCGCACTCAATCTAAGGCAGCATAGATCAGGGTCCTGGAAAATGCTGCAACACTGACCTCAGCTATAAGACAAAGCAGAGGTGCAGGGAGGAACAGGAAGTCATGCTTGTGTCTTTCTAGATACATAAACACACCCAGCACACACTATCTCTGGAACCAGGAATAAACTGGCCCCTATAGAGGATATCAAATTGTATAAACCCACTTGACAAAATACCAGAGACATGAGGGGGGGGAACAGGGAGAAGCAGGTACAAAAAATTAGGCCCAGTTGATGACCTACTTGTTGATGTTGTATATTAAAATAAACCCACACTTTTGAGGTAAGCTAGAAGCCCAGTTAGGTAGTTTTGATCAACCATTTGCATTTCAGCACAAGTCTTCCCCTCACCAAGAGGATCTCCTTTGTTTTTCTAATGGGGCCCAAATCCACTTCAAGTGTCCCTGCAGAGTAATATCATAAAACAGGGACAAGCCAGCTAACCTCCCATATACTAAAATTCTGTATGACACTACATTAAGCACTTGTAGAAATTCCAAAAACAGTCACTTTTATACTTATGTAAAAAAGTATACAGATCATCTAAATGTAGAGAAGCATCAGATACTTTTGGCTTTTCCTGCTCCATTTTAGAAGCTGAAAGTAGAATACAGTTATCGCACTGTCAGAGTAGCCAACTCAGCAGTAGTATGTTTTATGGTTATGAGCAGGGAGAGAGAACAATTTAATAATCAGAAGACTTATAATCTAGATCCAATCTACTATTTAATAACCAAGTGATCTTGAGCAAGTCACATAAATCATTTATAAAATGAGAATAAGAAACACTGAGTCAGTCATATAACTACTAGGGTTAAGAGGACCCAATGAAAGTCAGCATGAGAACATGTTTTTAACAGGCTGTAAATTGTGTCACATGTGAGAGCAATACTAGTGGGTAGTTTCACAGGACACTCTGCACTATCAGACTCACTTCAGCTGTTTGGCACTAAAGTATGTAACAGGTACAGAGAAATCTAATGATGATATCAGCCGTCCCAGGGAAAGTCATAGTCATAATGTGGGCAACCTTTGAACCCTCAGTGACCTCTTCAAAACAAATGAAAGTCTAGAACTGGACCCCATTCCTCCAGAGTAGCTGGACTTGGCTGACATTGCATACACAGAGCTTCAGCAGCTCAGAGCAAGAAAGGCCTCTCAGGACCCACTCCCTACTACATTAAAACCCAGGAATATGTATCTACTAATATTATAAAATATAAAAGTGTTTCTAAAATAAATTATTAGTTCTGATCCCCTGAATTAGAGCCCTCATATTTTGAGAATTCTGCAGCTTCAAGTCTGGGTATGGAGCCAATACCCATCACACTGATAGAGGAAAAATATAACTCCCAAACTGTTAGACATCAGATGGGCTGAGTTTGTGGTCTCACAATATTGAGGAATGAAGTCACAAACCAAGGGAAGAAGTTAGGAGAGTTTTATTGGAAATAAGAGAAGGAGAACAGCTCCTGGATTTCCAGGCGGGGTCCTGAGTAGGTGGCCACCAAGGCCGGGGTAATTTATACAGCAAAGTCACAACATGGGTACAATGTGGGTCAAACTGCAATCAACCTTTATAGGATTACAAGAATAGCACTTAGATAATATTGATCCAATAGGGAAACAAGTCACATAGCAAGGGTACATGGAAAGAACAAAGTCAGATTATCTGTGGGAAGGGAGGACAGTATGAGTCCAGATGTTCTGGTCACCCACCTATATCTGATTGCCTATTTGGGCCCACTGGACCAGGTGGTGCTAATTATAGTATAATTTCAAGTTGTTGTTTATACAGCAAAGTCACAACATGGGTACAATGTGGATCAAACTGTAGGCCTTGCTATTGCTTCTCCATCCTGAAGACCTGGCTCTCTTCAAATTTGCCTCCAGCCACAATTTTAATGTCTTTATTTTTTTGTGCTGACTTCTTTCAGGGCTCAATCCCTCTCTGACTGTATATTAATTTCTATCTAACTTAGCTGTCTGTAATAATATATCCAGTCTGAAATGTGATGTAGAGCACTTACAAAGGACTAAGTACCACAGTGAGTTTTGGAATTGACTCTCATGAGATACAGGACTACATCCCGATTAGAATCCTGAGTTGAAAGAAAAAAAGAGAGAGAGATTTTTAAAAGGTACTTTCTGATCAGATGTTAGTTTATTTAAGGTACAATATGTGTTTTGTCCAAGATACTTTAAATGCTTTGTTTAAAATACTAACACATGAAATTTGTAAATGACCCCTATCAAGTTTATGTTGCATCTAGTAACTTAATTTTTAAATATCTACTAGTTAATCTCTAGAATACTCAAAAGTATTCATGTGAAACATATATAGGTTATGAAGCATAGTAATGAAAACACAGATATATGTATTAATTTAAAAACTAGAACTTACTTTAGTAAAGGAAGTAGAGAAATCAAAACTACAGTACTTTAGGGTTTTACAAAGCCTGAAGGCCATCATTCCAAACACAAGAGTGCAGGACATATTGTCAAGCAGGTGAAAATTGCTTTTTCACACCTACTTTCCTTTTCTTTACCCCTTCTGGAGTATGTGAATTTTAAAATAAAAACAGCCAGACAAAGAAAAAAAGTTTAAATCAAAGGAATGGCTCTCTATTTGGTGCCCTTCAGATGCAACTAATCAAGCAGTTGGTGAGATATCTTTAGAAAGGAAGCCATACTGTCCAGAGAAGCTGTCACCTTCACATATTAGGAAAACAAACAAAACCATATGTGGAACACAATTCTGAAATTCTAGTATCTTCAAGTTTAATGGTAAATTGATAGCCAAGGTAAAAACAGACGATTCAGTCAAGCACTGTCTTACCTTTTTTATGTGGTTTGCTAACTACTCTATAAAAAATAAATCAACACAGGGTTACATATTTCAGTAAGTTGCACTATGCTAGCTCTTGTTCTACTCGTCGCCAGCCTCTGCTCTCAGTCTTGGGTAGCAAACACTTTTAGCTCTTTTCTTAAAGTGAAATCTTCTGGATCATATTAAGTGGCTCAACTCCGTGACTTAACTGCACTACCAACTCTGGTATTCGTGTAAGGAGACCCCAGAAATTTCCTCTGGCCTCCTCAGCAGCAGAAGATCTAGAACAGCAGAAGCAAAACTCAAGCTGATAAACCCTGAAGAAATGTATCACTTCCAAGTCCTCATCTTCCTCATCATAACATGAGGAAGCTAAGCCACATAAACTCTAAAGTCCATTCCAATCCTAAATCCTGAAACTGTGTCTGATTCTAATATTCCATTTGCATTTGTTGAAAGAAATGCATGATTGTTTGTACTCTCCCTGGAATCTTAGAGGAAAAAGTCTCCCACTCTACCTTCCAGGCTCTAATTTAATCCTTCTCTTCCCAAACTCCAAGGCATTGGTGGATTCTGGCTGGGATTAATAATAAATGCCCCTCCAACCTGAACCAGTATCTAAGACAAAAAGGGAAACTAAGGCAAAACATCTAGCATCTTTATGATCCTTTCATCCCCAGAAGAGAATCAAAGTTCACCTGTCTTTCACTCACCACAAACATCTCATCAGGCAGGGTCTTCTCCCTTTATCTGTATGGTGAGAGCACTCTATATTAAGCTCTGTATTAAACAATAACTAATTAACTCTGCTTGCAAGACTCTTTTTTTTCCCTCTCAAAAAAGTCTTTATTAAGTCTTAATGTTATTATTATTTAAAATCTACTACTCTTGACTTGCCTCACTAAATGTTCACTTGATTTATTTTCTCCAATTAACAGAGATGACCTAGAGAAGTAGTTTTCAGATTTTCATAATACAGAATAAACAAAAACACTTTAATTTATGGATGTAATAAACCATCCATATCGAGATTACATATAAAATATGTCCACTGTCTCATCTTGATCTGAAACATCTACTGACTAGTCAGGGGGCATCACTGCTAGGCTCCCCTTTTTTTCCACTTGTAGTCATAGATCCAGCATGGGTCAGTGGGAATCTTTATGACTCATAGTCTCTTTTCAACAAGTCCATGTGCTGGCTCTTTGTGAAACCAAATGGTTCTTTGTGAAAACAACTACAGAGTCTGTTGTTTATGCAAAATTGAATGTGTGTCATGTTTGACTAACATCACTAGCTAGGATCAAGAAATTCACATATCTAGAAACAGCATAGCCCAAGACAACCATTTTGCATTAAAAATGTTTTAATACTTGGAATTTCCTTAGTCACAATATGTGTATTCTTAAGTAGTTTCTTTGTGATTTTTAATGTTATGTAATTGCTGTTTCACTTGGTCTTTTTTTTTCTTTTTTAATATTATTTTATTGCTACATTTTAGATATACAATATAATGACTCTGCTTGAAAGACGCTTCAATTTTAATCATTTCTAGTCTACTAGAGAAACTGTTTCTTGTAAGTCTGTTTCTTAGATGTGTCAAGCCTTTTTTCCCAATGAATACCTTTAAACATATTTTAAATTAAAAAATCAACTTTAAACACAATTTACAAATAGTTTACCTACAGAAGTTCTGGTATCTCTGAACTGAAAAACTTCTCTGACCATGAAAACATAAGTTCAGTTCATATAAATATTGAAGTATTCTTGTTAATAATCATTCTAAAAAGAGAATGAACCCAGAATAAAAGTAGTTTCCTTCATTACCAGGCCCACCATGCTGCCACATTCAGGGGGAAAAAAAGGAAAGCTGAAATCTATAAAAACTTGAAAGGCAGCTTAAATCATTAATAAAGTCTCTGCAAAATACCAGAAGGGATCCTTGTGTATGGTGCTGAGCAATGAGCTGCTCCACAGCCCTCAGTATAGTAGCCTGGTGGTTGCACCTCCCTCTCTGTCTAGCTCTTTCTCACCTTCTGGCCCTCTCTCTGCTCCTTCCCCAGATAATTCCCTAGGATTCAGCCCAAAGTGATTTTTTTCTTCCTCTGGTCCAAGATTTCTCTGAGCTAAGCATTTCTTCCAATATTACCTCTCTACCCTTTCCAATATAAATCCAATGTAAATTTAGCCTTTTTTTATCTCCTGCTAATCTCCAGCTCTATCCATTACACTTTTAGCCAAAGCTCAGACCTTGAGAGCACTATCCCTACGGCAAAAGACCCTTTCTATTTTGCAGATGAGGGAGGGGAAAGCTGTGAATATTCATAAATTAAAATTTTCAACCCTGTCATGGGAAAACTAACAGCAGCTGCTTATGGATCATGAACATTAATTAGCATTAACTGTCACCTCTTTTCTAAATATTTTCCTGTATAGCCAGAGCTTTGGTGCAAAGAAACACAGTTGCAGCAGTTTGGGAGTAACATTGAAGCTATCTTCTTATGGATGCTGACATAAAAGGTTCATAGGGTTTGTGGCCAGATTCAGCTGCAGCAGAAACCATGAGCAACACAGTTTTCTGAACTTTGGATTCCAGCAACAGTCTTAAAATCAGCAGGTAAGAGGAAGCTCCCTGACTTCGGTTCCTCGGGTCCAGCCCACCCAAGTGTCTAAATCCCTATACTGAATCATTCATGATTGACTATCTAGAGTGGTTTCTGTGCTCTGCCCTGAACTGACTGATACTAGATGTGGAGAAAGAACATTAAGCAAAAGGCAAGCAAAGAAGAGCAGAGATTCTTCTGCTGGCACCTTTGAGACAAAGAAAGCCGTAACACAATAAAGTTGGTACTAGCTATCAGGAAAATGGAAATCAAACTCACAAGGAAGTACCACTCACTAGGATGGCTATAATTATTTTAAAATAGTATGTATTGATAGGGATGTGGGAAAATTAGATCTCTCAAATACTGAGATTGGGAATGTAAAGTAATACAACCACTTTGGAAAACAATTCGGCAGTTCCTCAAAATATAAAACAGTTACAGAATGACCCAGTAATTCTATTTCAAGATATATACTCAAAAGAAATGAAAACATATGCTTACACAAAAACATGCACACATATGTTCATAGTAGGATTATTTGTAATAGTTAAAAATCAGAAATAATCTAAATGTCCATTAAGTTATAACTGGATAAGTAAAATGTGATATACAGAGTCTGTGCAAAAATGTATATACATTTCAGCAGTTCACCATACTAATAAATGCCTGGAAGCTAATGACCACCACTTTTAGCACCTCTTGTAATTGTAGAAGCCAATGGTAAGTTGTATTAATCTCATGACATTTCAATAAATTTAGTATTAAAATATTTATACAAATTTTTCTTTTCCTGATGTATACATTTTTTGGCAGACTCTATTACTCAACAATAAAAGAAAAATGAAGTGCTAATACCCAGACATATTTGAAAATTTTATGGAGGGGCGCTTACTGCCCCTCTCTGCCTCCATTCATCTCTTTATCATATTTTGTTTCTGAGCCACTTTCTTCTGCAGTCACCTTCCAGAAAGGACAGGTCCGATCAACAGACATTTTCAACGAGGGGCTGAAACTACCCCATGCAACAGTGCACCTCACAGAACAGATTATTCCAAATGAGACTGTTCCACACTAAGTAGAAGCCATTTTGCTATGATGGGAACTGAGGCTTCCCCCCTAGGCAGAAGCCTTCATCTCATCATGGAACCCAAATTGCTTCCGCAGCGATGATGGCTTTCCAGGGGTTTGCAAATGGATAATCAACCAGAATACACATGACCTAGCCTATCCTGCTAGCTTTGCAGCCCCCCGCCCAGCCATGCAAACAAACCCCTAATCTTTGCCTCTTTCCCCTTTTCTCTAAAGCCTCAAATCTCCTGTCAGCCAGTGGACAATGGATCTTGAATCTCTTTATTTGTTCTTCCTATGATAGCTACACTGTATTGTGCCAGGTGGCTGAGCCTGGTGTGTCAGGAGCTTTCATCCTAAAAGTCCAATAGCAATTATGCAAAGTGAAAGGAGTCAATCACAAAGGATCATATATTGTGGGATTCTATTTGT
This sequence comes from Heterocephalus glaber, assembly GCF_000247695.1. The sequence continues at coordinate 2,931,749 of NW_004624733.1, read as the reverse complement.
ATAAACTATCCACTGTAGGTGAATCTATAAAGACAGAGGGTAGATCAATGGTTGCTTAAGGATGGAGGGATAGGGACTCAGGAAATGCTGGATAAAGACTGCAAAATATTTTTTAGGGGTAATGAAAATGTTTTAGTATTAGTTGTGGGTATTAATACACAACTCAAATAAACTAAAGCTATTCAGTTGTATATTTTAAATGAATAGACTATGTGATATGAGTTACATAGGGCTGATTTTTAAAATATAACAAGCAAATGAGGCCAACATTTTTTTAAGTAAGATTGGACCATGTATAGGGGAGGAAAGCCTGATCTATATTTTCTTACCATCTCAAGCCCTCCCAATTAAGTATCTATTTTTCAACTCAAATTTCTCCTTAAATAATGCATGCTAAAGGAAGGACTGATAGGTCTTATTCCCTCTGTAGAAAGCTAGATTATAAAATTGTCATATACATGGGAGGAGGTATTACAATCCCCAACTTGAAACTATACTACAAAGCTACTGTGAAAAAAAACAGCATGGTACTGGCAAAGAAACAGACCCAAAGATCACTGGAATAGATTAGAAGATGCAGAAACAATTCCAGACACACTCAGTCACCTCATCCTCGAAAAAGGAGCCAATCACCCTCACTGGAGGAAAAATAGCCTCTTTAATAAATGGTGCTGGAAAAATTGGGTTTCAACTTGTGAAAGAGTAAAACTAGACCTATATTTCTCACCATGCACTAAACTAAAATATAAATGAATTAAAAACCTAAATATCAAAACAGAAACGCTGAGCTGGCTGGAACAGAGGTTAGGTAGAACTCTTGAAGATATTGCTGTAGGAAAAGATTTGATGAACAAAACCTCAGTTGCCCATGAACTAGCACAGTCAACAAGTAGGATCTCTTCTTACTAAAAAGCTTCTATACAGCAAGGGAAACCACCAAGAGAGTGAAGAGACAACCCACAATGTGGGAAAAATTTTCACCTGCTGTACCTCAGACAAAGGTTCTACTATCTAGAATCGATAAAGAACTTAAAAAAATCAGACCTCCCAAATTTAAAGACCCAATCCAAAAATGGGCATCTGAAATGAA
>NW_004624733.1:2884262-2912881 GCF_000247695.1 Heterocephalus glaber | reverse complement strand
TCTGCAGCGGGGTGATTCGGTGTCTTCTGTGTGGCTCAAGACCTCGGTAGGGCATGCACAGACCTTCCTGCATGCAGTGGGCTGATTCAGCGTGTCTCCAGCCATGAGTTTTTAAAAACTGAGTTTCACATTTGAGTAGCATATGCTTTATGCATGTGTGATCTATCTTTGTGCATGTGTTTGCATAGCATATGCAAAAATATTCTCAAATTTTTAATTTGAAATCTCAATAAAGTCGTCTAAAAAATTCACGAGTAAAGCAGTTTAATGAAGTTGGGAAGTACAGAATAAAAATTAGAATGGGGAAGTTGGATCTCTACCTCCATCTACTACAAAAGAAGTTCAAAATTACTTAAAAGCTTAAAATGCCAAAAAATAAAACCCTAAAGATGTTACCAAAAAATATACATACTTTCTAAACTCTCTAAATTTTTCTACAAAAGTAACAATCATAAATAAAAATGAGCAATGTGACTACATAAAACTTTTTAAACCTCTACATCACTAAAATAAAAGCCATAATATAAGATTAAAAGCAAACTACAAACCAGGGAAAATGTTTGCAACACATGTAGCAGAAAGTCTACTTAATCTCTAAAAAATGTCAACAAATCAAAAATACAGACAAATACCCAAAAAACGTATAGGAAAAATGGATATGAATACTAAATTGACAGAAAGGAGAATACATGGGGACAAAGAAGAAATTAGTGTAAATTAAACATGACATACACTTTTTACCCATTAAATTGTTAAGCTTTCTTTTTATTTTTTCTATTAGCTAATATGATGGAATGTTGGGGAGGTAAAAGAGAAAGGGGCCCACATACACACACCTTTATAAAGGCCAAGTTCATTCTACGTATCAAAAATGTTAAAATGCTAATATTTATCATGTTAAATTTTGACCATTAATTTCATAATTCTAAGGAAATAGTGTTTATAAATTTCAACAAATGTAAAAACCCAAACTCCACAAATTGGTTACTTAAATTAAAAAAAGTGTAACCTTGTAATGGAACCCAGTGTATCCTTTAGAAAAAACATTGTAGAAAAATGTCTACTAATATAAAAGACACTATATTGCTAATTGAAAAAAGGTATATTCTACAAATGCATCAGAATATAATTATTGTAACTAAAGATAATGGTAGCAGCAATGGTAATAGCTAACATTTATAAACACCATGTCTGACATTGCCCTAAGCCCATTTGTATACATGATCTCACTCAATTCTCACAATAATGCTAAAAAGTAGTTACTATTAATGTCTTCATTTTATAGGTGGGACAGCAAGAAAACAAGTTACTCGGCCAAGGTGAAATCAGGATTTGGTCCCAGGCAATCTGATCCCAGCTCCTGCACTCTTAACCACAGTGCTTATTTCTGAGTTATATGATTCTTATTAGAGTAGATTAATCATTGGTTATTAGTAAAAAATCCTCCTAATATTAATATTTGCTTCTTGGATATAAGACTATTAATGTATGTATTTTCTAAATTTTATCTGTATTTTCTAAATTTTCCATAAGAAACCCTTAAATGTTCATAGACAAAGCAGAAATATTAGATTTATAACATATTCTTTCCATCTGTAAGAAGACAATTGTTCTAGGGCCAGGGCTTTAGCTCAGTGGTTCCACTGCCTGCCTCGTAACTGCAAGGACCCAAGTTCAATCCCCAGCACCAAAAAAAAAAAAAAAGATAATTGTTCTAAAAATCACCTCAGCACCACCTGTATATCAAGAGAAAGATCACCCAAAGAAAAATAAGATACCTTAAGTATTTACCACCTAATCTTACAAATAGGAAACTCTACCATCCCAGCTTTCAGTGTTCTTTCTCTTTCGTGATGGAAGGTAAGGTAGACAAGGGTGGGCAGTGAACATGCACACAGTTTTAGTCTGTCCTGAGACAGTAAAAACTTTGTCTTGTACAGAATTTGTTCTATTTATTTATTCATTCATTCTAAAATTTAAATTCAGAAGTTTAGAAATTATATTAAAATCAAAATGGATCAAAGGGCCAGATGTTGCAGGCAGGATGACTAATCAAACAGAGCCTGGGTAGTGTGCTCCATGCTTTGCTCAATGGGAAGTAATTACTCTAACATTAGCTTTATAGTGTTTAAACAACCATTTCATTATATTTTTTTCTACACTGATTACATTTTCTCAGCATTTCTAATGCATCATTACATCTGCCTTGCATTTAGATAATACATGGCATTGCTAGCCATTAAGAAGTCCCTATTCTCTTTCATCACCTTAATAAATCTGATTTGGTTCTATTTTCATGAAGTTTGATAAAGAGTGATTAGTTCTCTTATGAATAAAATACCTTGGATAGAAATATCTCATTTATCATTTGGCTAAAAACAGTTATTCACAGAGGTTTAAGTGGACCCAGAAACACAGCAGCTAAAAGTGCATGGGATAAAAGAAATTCCTAGCACAAATGCCATTCTATATTACTATCTATATTTTCCAAGGCTGCTGAGGGGTGAATATGATAGAAGGCACTTTGTTCTTCCTCCTAAATATTTAGCCTGAGGAATTATTATAGAGAACAACAACACCAAGAATAATAAAGTTACATTTTAACCTTCTGCTTCAATATTCACATTTGCCCTCAATACATAAAGACTCAGGACATTGAAGCTCCTTCCCAAGTAAATGGACTGTAAAGTAATCTTAGGAAGAGATTAGCTAAGAAGAAAAGCAGTACTAGGGTATCAAATATGCCAGGCAATCACTTATAGAAACTAAAACTGTGCTAAGTTCTCTGGGGAAGTTTTTTTAAACATTGCAAAGAAATGGATCGTGTTGGTGAACTATTATGTGGTGATATCGATTCTGCCTTTTGAACTTATGGTTTTGATAATTGAAATGCAAAACCACTGCACAAGTGCCCTTGGAAATCAGAAGAGGAGAGATGATGTTCTGACAGGGAAGAGAGAATCAACTGGGGTCAATGCCCTATACTCTGTATTCTCAAGAAAGATACTGATGCTGGGAACAGTGCAAAGAACAACCCCTCATTTAACTCTTGTGACAGAATAAAGCATTGTAAAACTGGATTCTGCCAAGGACATAGGCTCTTCCTTGTGAGTTAGTGACTCACTGTCCAATTCTATGTTGTTATTCATTCCTCAAACATAAGCCACCATGGGAAAGACACCATGTATTATAAAATTTACTAAATCCAAGTTCAAAGCCCTTGTACTTTCTTGTGTTTCAAAGAACCTTCCCCCTACACATCTCTTCCTTCTGTTCCTCTCTGTCCTCTACTTCCTCTGTTCTTGAGCACCCTCATAGAGGCCCTTGTCTACAACAATTCGCTTCAGAGTCCCATGCAGCCTGTTCCATTTCATCCCATTTTCATTGAACAATTAGTAAAACTCACAATAATGATAGGAATTACAGTTTTGGTCTCTGCTAGGCCTATGACCAGTGATGGGAAAGGGAGTCAAAGACAAGTTTACATTCTTTAAAAAAGGAGCTTGGTTCCCAAACTAGCCAACTAAATAACTAATTATAGCATCTTCAACATATGAGAAGCCTAACAATTATGAGGATATGATAATTTTTCCTTTATTCCAGAAGACAAGAGCTAGAATTGCTACCTGCTCACTATGGTTGATTACCCCTCCAGCCCCAAGGATCCCACCTCACTGTAGTGTGTGATTATGGACTCTGATTCCAGATATATTGTTTTCTTAATTCTTTTCTCCCCATTAGAATTAACATCATTTACTTAAAACACACATGTGTTTTCTTTGTTTCAATCTACTAAAGTAGTAAGTGCTTTTATTTGTTTTTGTTCAAATTACCCAGTGGTCAAAAACCTCATTTCAACACAATTGATCTCATCTACTTGTGAAGAGGAAATAAACAGAACTGATCAATATACTCAGAGGTGGGACTGACTGACTAATGGTGAGATGACTGTTAACTCCTTTTGGAAAAGGCTGCCCTCTCATAACTCCTAGACTCTGCAGCCATTCATTGTTTGTGCCTTTTTTACCTGCATGAAGCCACATTTTCAGGCAATTTTCCAGATATGCAAGGACACCAACTTGATTCCTTTATCTTACTTTTTACTGTGCTCTTTTGATTTTGAGTTCTACTGTAGAATGTACACAGGTCGGGGGGTGATGACTGTTCTCAAAAAAATTATAATTAAGAATATAAGTTCAATTTTATTTGACTCATATGTAAATATTTTAGCTAAGTCATAGATACATCTCTATTGGACTAGCATTTAGCATTAGGCAATATAATTTTCCAGACTTCAGATTGTTCCAGGCCAGTGATCTAAAAGCATCACTTAAAAATTTGTAAAATTCTCTGCCTCTATCCCAGGCCCACAGAATTAACAAGCTCTGGAGATGACAATCTGTGACTTGACTTATCCTTCTAGATGATTATTCCAAAATGGTCAGAATTTGAGAACCTCTGTTTCAACTCCCACATTCCATTGACTATTCAGGAGCTTCTTCACACACTATTGATTATTCAGGGACCCTAATGCATATTCATAGCCACATATATTGATTAACACAGGTTCTAAGAACTCAAGAAAGAGAAGGAGAACACAGTGAGTGTCAGACCAGATAAAGGGTGTGATAATGGGCTCTTCAAAGAAGGGAGAAGGAGAAGAAGGCAGGTAGTGTGGCAGACTTAGAAGCAGGCCTAGAATATTAGCAGAATCAGTGGCTCAGCTGCACTCTATAAATCTACAGGGGCCCTGTGATCCTATGGTTCTGTGTGTACAGGCATAGACGGGGCTGGTACATAGTTTCAAGAATGAACATCAGGGGTCAAGGGATCTGGAAGGCACCAGCAGCACAGGTAGCAGAGAGGTCAGCCACCATGAGCTTCACAGTGACTGACAGCAGACCACAGAACAGGGAGACTGTTCACATGTGAGAAGCTACTTCCTAAGGACCAGTAAAAAGAAACTAGGGGCAGGATGCAAAAAAGAAAAAATACATCTACTTGTTAGCTGCATCACTGGGGAATCAAGGTATTGACTTTGAAGTTTTGCTGCACATGTGATACCATTCTTCTAACCAACAGTTAAACCTAAGAAATATAAGGGGTATGTATTAGTGTACATATACCTAGTATATAGGAATGGAAAAAGTTGTCAGTGTTTTTCTTCTCTTGTTCTCTGACAAAGAATTATATTATGTCCCTTAAGAAAAAAGGCTTGGGAAAGCACAGAATGGACCACACAGAGGTCCTCACATCACTCTTTTTTTCACATTTGTTTTATTTTATTTTATTTTATTAGTCCATGTTTGCAGTACATAATGATTAAATTCATCGTGGAGATTGGTACATGTGCATGGCACATCACAATTCTTTTTAATTCCTTACCCCTTCTTTCCTCCCCTTCCCTCCATCTCTTGGTCCCCTGCTCTTTTGCAAAAGATCTATCTTCCTGTTATCTTATTTTACTTTAAAATTTATTTATATTTTGTGTTTCTCATATAAGAAATCATGCAGTATTTAAGCTTATGCAACTGATTTGTTTCATTTAACATTACACTCTCAAGTTGTACATTTTCTTACAAATGACTCATTTATTGTTCTTTGTGGCAGAGTAGTGCTCCATTGTGTGTAGATAGTCAAACCTTAGATTGCAAGTAACTTGGTCTGAGTGTTCTGCAAGATGAGCAAACATTTCTAAGAAATTTTAACTTGATAAATGAGATGTCTTGCAATACGAGTAGTACATCACACCAAACATACATGATCACAACTGGTTCTTCTCTCCTCTTTTCTCTTTGCTGCTCTTTGCTGCTCTTCACTTCTCTTCCCTTCCCTTCCTTCCCCTTCCCCTCCCCTCTCCCTCCTCTGATATACAAGTGTTTTGGATTACAAGTGGAACCAATTATTCTTGCAAACCAAGGTTTTACTTGTACCACATTTTGTTGATTCCTTCACCTGTTGTTAGACATATAGGCTGCTAAGATTTAGCTATTATGAGTTGTGCTGCTACGAACATGGACATGCATGTATCACTGTAATATATGTCTTTAACTCTTTTGGGAAGATACCTAGGAGGGGAATACCTGGGTCATATAAAATCTGTAGTTTTAGTTTTTTGAGGAATCTCCATATTAATTTCCATAATGGTTGCACTAGTTTATACTCCCATCAACAATGCAGAAAAGTTCTGTTTTTGCCCCTATAGCCTCACCAGCATTTGTCATTAGTTGATTTGCTGATGATAGCCATTCTTTCTGGAGTGAGATGGAACCCCAGTGTTAAATTTGTTCTTGGGGGAAGTCCTCATTCTCCCCCAAGCTACTATACCACCTAACCAACAGGGTGATCAGTGTCCCAATGCTTTCTAGTTTGCTTGGTTTGGTTTGGTTTGGTTTGGTTTGGTTTGGTTTGGTTTGGTTACCAGGGATGGAACTCAGGACCTCACACTTGCCAGGCAGCTGCTGTACCACTGAGCTACATCCCCAGCCCACTTTCTAGTTCTTGTAGGTTATTAATCTTCCCCTCTTTTTAATCCCTATAATATGAATGTAGTCTCCAATATGTTCTCATTTTCTTTTTGTGTGTGCATGTGTGTGTGTTCTCATTTTCTGTCTTTCCCCAAGCCCCTAAATCCTTCCATGCTACACTGTGAAGTTCATGGTTAGTCATTTGCAAACCTTTCTTTTTCTCACCTTTCTTCAACTGCAATCTGGTGACACCTCAAGGACACTGCTTTTCTGAATCACTTCTTAAGTGATGTTTTTTTCCTCCCTTTAACCTCTGGGTTGAAGACGTTTTATCCCTCCCTACCTGTAATGCCAAAGCATGGGCTCTTCTCTCCTCTGTTCCTTGGAAGCCCGTGACACATGACTTTTTCACTTAGCGCTGGTGCTATCATCTCCTGACCTTGCAGTCATTTCCCTTTACTTAGGAAGACTACAGTTTTTATTAGTGGTTTTCTCTCTGACATACTCTTTCAATATTCTGGGTAATTTCAGTATCCATGCATACTAGCTTTCCTATATCCCGGCCTCTTATACCATTTCTAGCAATCCACTTGCTCCAGACCTTATCACATGACATCTATAATCCTGATATAAAGCACCCACTCTCTATCACCACTTAGCCTTCCAATTACTGATTTACATAGTCAATGCCCACAAGTCTTCCTCCTGCAGGGACTTCTAGTCCATGAACATGGACATCTCTCAGTATCCAGAACCAATTTCTGTTCTCAATCCTTCCCATTCAGCTTGGATTCCATGGTTTAGAACTAAAACAACTCTTTTCAAAATATGAATACTTCTTTTGTCCTCTCTTAGCATCATATATACAGTGCAGAAATTTCTAACCTCAGAAAAATCCAACCCTCTACATACTTTATGACTATTTACACATAGGTGAATATTTCAGGAAAAAGTCACCTAGGATATCGCTCCTCAAAAATATATGCCAAACTCTCGAAAGGACTCTAATACTAACCAGCAATTCTACAATTCCCAATGAAATCCGCCTTCTGATTACCCAAAATCCATACTGCCTCTTCTCTTCTCCAAAAGAATTTGCATCCTTCAGAGAGACAAAAAAATGAATACAATCAGATAAGAACCACCTGTCCTCTCTGGAAAATCTGCTAACAGGCTTCCAACCTGTCCTCACCTCCTGTCCTCCTGCCTTAATAGGCACAGTGGCCCTGACTCAGAAGTTCCATGAACTTCAACCTCTCTAAATGGATTTCGTTCCCCACTTCTACCCAAGGATTTTAATTTCCTTTATGCCCTAAAAATGTATTTTATTGTTCCTAGCCTGGTGTGGTAATCGGTGCCTATAATCCCAGCTACTCAGGAGGCTGAAGCAGGACAATCACCAGTTCAAGGCCAGCCTGGGCAACATTATTCCCCAAAAAAGTATTTTATTGTTCTTTTCTATATTATTTATATCAGCACATAAATTTCTTACATTATCCATCTCCTTAATTTTTTTTTGTACCAGGTTCCAAACTCAGGACCTCGCACTTGCCAGGCAGGTGCTGTGCCATTGAGCTACAACCCCGGCCCCAAAATCTTTTTTTACTTTTATTAGTACATATCTGCAGCACATAATGATTACATTCCCTGGAGGGAATTGGTACATGTACATAACACATTTCAATTGTTTTTTCCCCTGGAAAAATAAAAATTTTTCCAGCATCAGATTCATTTATCTTATATGACCTTATAAAGTTAATTATCATGTATACAGATTATAAATCAGACTCATTAGGCCAAGGAATATATAAACCATATAAGACAATTATACTAAGGTATACTTTTAGATACATTGTCCGTGCTGCATTACAATACCTCTCCCTCTCCCTCTCTCTCTCTGCCTCTCTCTATCTCTCTCTCTCTCTCTTCATCTATCTTTTATTTTGTACTATATATATTAAATTTTCATGTAAGAGAAATCATGCAATATTTAAGCTTTTGTGTCTGAGTTATTTCACTTAACATTATGGTCTTAAGGTGCATCCATTTTCCTACAAATGACTTAAAATTCCTTATTTATGGCAGAGTAGTACTCCATTGTCATTGTATATAAATACTACATTTTCTTTATCCATTCATCTGTTGATGGACACATAGGCTATTTCCATGATTTAGCTATTATGAATCATGCTGCTCATGCATACATCATTGTGGTACAATGTCTTTTAACTTTTTGGGATAATAAATACAAAGTGAATAGCTCAGTCAAATGGAATTTCTATTTTTTTGAGGAATCTCCATACTGATTTCTATAGTGGTTGCACTAATTTACAGTCCCACCAACATTGAAGCAGTATTCCTTTTTTCCATGCAGCCTCACTGGCATTTGTTATTGTTGATTCTAATGAGAGCCATTCTTTCTGTATAAAATGGAATTTCAGCATTGTTTTCATTTGCGTCTCTCGAATGACCAGTGATGTTGAACATTTTTTCTTGTATTTATTGGCCATTTGTAGTTCTTAATTTGAGAAGTGTCTAATTCATTTCAGATGCCCGTTTTTTAGTTGGGTCTTTAAATTTAGGGGGGTCTAATTTATTTAAATTCTTACATATTCTAGATAATAGTCCTTTTTCTAAGGAGTAGCTGACAAAACTTTTTACCATTCTGTAAGCTTCTATTCATTCCGTCAGTGGTTTCCTTTCCTTTGCTGTGCAGAATCTTTTTAATTTGATGCGATATCATTTGTTGATTCTTGGTATTATTTCTTGTGCAACCAGGGTTTTATTCATAAAGTCTTTACCTACAACTATGTCTTCAAGTATTGTACTTATTTTGTCTTCCAGCAAATTGTTTCTGTTCTCATGTTTAAATCTTTGATCCATTTTTATTTTACTTTAGTGCATGGTGAGAGATACAGGTCTAAGTTCAATCTTTGGCATGAAAGTAGCCCGTTTTCCCACCACCATTTGTTTAAGAGGCTGTCTTTCCTCCAGCAAAGGGATTTGGCCCTCTTGCCACAGATAACATAGCTGACTGTGACTAGAGTTGTTTCTTTATCTTCTATTCTGTTCCACTGGTCCACAAGTTTGCTTTTTGCTAATACTATGCTGTTTTTATCAAAACTTTGTAGTATAAATTGAAGTCTGGGATTGTGATACCCCCTCCCTTGCCTTATTGCCCAGAATTGCTTTCACTATTTTAGGTCTCTTCTGCTTCCATATAAATGTTAGGATTTCTTTCTCCAATTCTGTAAGGAATATTATTGGTATTTTTATTGGGATTGCATTAAAGTATATAACAGTTTTGTGAGTGTGGCCATTTTGACTTTATTGGTTCTACCTATCCAGGAACAGTGGACATCTTTCCATTTTTTGATGTCCTCTTCAATTTCCTTGTTCAAATTACTATAGTTTTCATTGTAGAGATGTTTCATTTCCTTCGTTAGGTTAAATCTTAAGTGTTTCATTTTTCTTGATGATATTGTGAAAGGTATTGTTTCCCTAATTTCCTTCTTAGTGAGTTTGTTACTGGTGTACAGGAATGTTAATGATTTTTGAGTGCTGACTTTGTGTCCAGCATGCTAGCAAATTTGGATATTAGTTCTAGAAGTACTTTTAGTGTCCTATATGTAAAGGATCATGTCACCAACAAATAATGATAATTTAACTTCTTCTTTCATTAATCATATCACTTTTATTTCTTTCTCTTGTCCTACTCCTCTACCTAATGTTTCAAGAACTATATTGAGCAGAAGTGGTGATAATGGACATCCTTGTCTTGCTCTTGATTTTAGAGGGAAAGCTTTCATCTTCTCTCAATTTAGTACAACACTTTGGCAGTTGGTATGCCATAGATGGCTTTTATCAGATTGAGATAAGGACCTTCTATTTCTATCTTCTTCAGGGTTTTTACTATGAATGGATGTTAGATTTTCTCAAATGCTTTTCTGCATCCATTGAGATGGTCACATGGGTTTTGTCCTTGCTTCTGTTTATATGGTCTTTTACATTTATTGAATTGCATATATTAAACCATCCCTGCATCCATGGAATGAATCCTACTTGGCCATGATTTATGATTGTTTTGATGATTTGCTGCATTCTATTTGCCGGTATCTTATTGAAGATTTTTGCATCTATGTTCATTACCAAGGTTGACCTATAGTTTTCTTTTTTGGTTGGGTCCTTTTCTGTTTTGAGAATCAGAGTAATGCTTGCTTTCAGAAATTACTTTGGGAGTACTGCTTCCCTTTCAATTTCATTAAAGAGTTTGAGGAATATTGCTGTTAGATCTTCTCTAAAGTTCTTATAAACTTATAAAAGTGAGTAGTTTATTTAGGATTTTTTATATTTTCTTGGTTCAGCTGTGGTAGTTCATATGTATCTAGGAATTTATCCATTTCTTCTGAATTTTCCATTTTATCAGACTACAGGCTCTCAAAGTGGTTACTGATAATCTTCTGGATTTTGGCAGAATCCATTGTGATTTCAATTTTTTCATTTCTAATTGCATGGATTTGGGTCTTTTATTTCTTTATTTTGGTAAGATTGGCTAAGGGTATCTATTTTGTTTAATCATTTAAAAAACCAACTCTTAAATTCATTGATTCTTTGTACTTTTTTAGTCTCGATTTCATTAATTTCTGCCTTGATCTTTATAATTTCCTTCCTTGTATTCACTTTGGGTTAGGATTGTTTTTTTTTAATGACCTTGAGGTACACTATTAGGCTATTTGAGATCATTCTGTTTTTCTGATGTGGGAATTCAATGCTATAAACTTTCCTCTTAGGATTGATTTCATTGCATCCTGTGGGTTCCATTATGTTGTGCTAGCATTACTGTTTGATTGTAGAAACTCTAATTTCTTCTTTAATTTCATCTGTGACCCACTGATTATTCAAGAAGGTATTATTTAATTTCCATGAATCTGTGTAGTTTCTGTGGTGTCTTTTGCCATTGATTTCCAGTTTCAGTGCACTGTGGTCCAATAATATGCATGGGATAATTTTGATTATTTTGTATTTACTTAAGCATGCTTTAGTGGCTAGTATGAGGTCTGTTTTGGAGAAAGTCCCATGTGCTTCTGAGAAGAATATGTACTCTGTTGTTGTTGAATGGATCTGTGAACAAATTAAGTCCATTTGTTCAAAGGTTTGGTTCAATTCTAATACTTCTTAGTTGATTTTTTTGTCTAGTTGATCTATCCATTTGTGACAGTGAGGTATTGAGGTCCCCATCATAATTGTATTGATGGTTATCTGAGTTTTCACATCCATTAGTGTGTATGAAGTTAGGTGCACTTCATGTGGTGTGTATGTTTATAATTGTTAACTCATCCTGTTGAATTGTTCCCTTAACCAATATGTACTGATCTTCTTTGTCTTCAAAGTAATCTCTTGACCCACATCTCACTCCACCTCCTTCCAGCTTCTCTGCTTTCTTCAAAGAAAAGTTTTCTATGTCTCCTGTCTATCTACTGCAATCAAATTTCATCTAACACTTCATAGAAAGGACTTCTGTCAAGGTCATTGCCAAATCTCTGTGTTAAACCCCATATGCACTTATACACCCTAGATGTTAGGACATCACAATGCTCACTCATAGGCCCTCTTCTTTTCTGTCTACTCTGTCCTTAGATGATCCTATCTAAAGATGTTTCCTACTGTGCTCTTTTGCTGCATGAACAGATCCAATGAGTTGGATCTGGGAGGATGCTAGAGAAATACTACAATGTATTAACTTTAAAACTTATTTCAAACAAACCTACTTATATTAATCTCAGACAAGTTATATTATCAGGATACTGTCTGAGTCCTACAGCAAGTTGAGATTTATATGGCCAAAAAAAGTCTAAAAGTCACCTTCAAGATGTTTGTTGTCTTCCCCACACTTTCATATTACTTCAGTATCCTGATAGGCCAACTACTTACAAAACACAGACTTATTAGTCTCTAGGAAATCTTCACATTTTTAAATCAGAGATGCCTCTTATACAAGGTTCTAGTGAGGATTAAGCAAAGGAAGTTCAAATCGCTTACATATATAAGTGATAAATCCTCATTCCTTTGCCCCTTCAAAAAGTGAATCTCAAAGAGAAAAGTATCTATGACTAGGGGGATCATAAAAAGCTTCAAAAATAATCAAGTATTAAATTGGATCTTTAAAGCTGAAAAGAATTTCAAAAATAAATCATAAAGATATAAAGAAGGTGCTATGGCTTGTTTCAAGATGTCCCCCAAAGTTGCATGTGCTCGTGGGTGGGGCTTTTCAGAGGTGGCTGGATCTAGGGTGTGTGAATATGGATTATGGATGTGTGATAAATGGACTAGTCTGCTGATTGCATTACAGTAGTTCTGGGTGTGGCTGAATGGATTTACTGAAGATAGCAGCCCAACTATGTGGGTGGCACCCCAATAGGCTTGTTGTCTGGATAGAATACAAAGGGAAAGGGAGAGTTTGCTCCTTCATGCCTACCACAACACAAACTGTTTCTCCTCTGCAATGTTTCTCCTATTTGCTATGCCACACTTTGTTGGAGTCAGCCAACTATGGACTGAAACCTCTACAACTGCGAGCTAAAATAAACCTTTCCTCCTTTAACTTATGGGTGTCAGGTATTTTGTCCCAGCAATGAAAAACATAACTTACACAAGGAAAAGAACAAAGTAAGTATGGAGAGCAGTAAGTGTATCCAATTTCTGGGTATTCAAGTTGAAAATTATCCTATTTGGGGAAGAATATATGCCATAGTTTTCTCTCATCTGTCCTCAGAGAACCTAATGTCCTGACACTGGATTCCAGGCCAATAACGTTGTATTGGTAGAACCCCTTGACACTGTCTATCTGACCCTTGCCTATTGTCTGTAACCAAGATCCAAGGCCTGATATTCAGCTTATCTAACCTTAATTCCTTCTTTTATCTACTTTTAGGGTCTTGCTAGATATGTTTTCATCTCTACCCTACTCTATGGTAATCCCAGCCCTAGGAAGTTGCCCTGTCCTACCAATACCTAAGTTCCAAATACAACTGCATGGAAACTAGTGTGAAAGTTAGAGAAAGAGCCCACTTTTGAGAAAGAAACTATGTGGCCTAGAATAAAAGGATCAGGGTAGTGGAAGTCATAGATGTAGAAAAGACTGTTGGGTATAGGTCAACAAATAACAGTGTGTTTCCAGGAATAGAAAAAGAACAATACAAATGTAAAAATAGAAGAAGTCAGCAAAAAAGACAAGTTCAGCTCTGCAACTCTTTGCTCATTTCCCAATATCCCATAAATATTGATTGATTGATTGATTAAATGAAAACAGGTTTGAGCTCTGACTAAAGTTTAGATGTTTGCATTGCAATAGTCATAATCTTCTGACTGAATATTTATACATTTTTAATTTGAATTTTAAAAATGCAGCTATCATTTTAGAAGACCAAACTAGACAAACATTGACAATTTTCACTTGATCTTTGTTCTGACTTCAGTTCTCTTCAAAATGTATAAGACAATCTCATTTGTTGTAGTGGGAATGTCAGTGAATGTAATTGATTTCACCTGGAATATAGAAATGTTCCTGCAAAGCTAGAAATATAGGCCACTAAGCCTAGAAAAACATTCACTTTTCAATATTGAAGGAAGGGATTTCTGAACTCCAGTGCTTCACATCTCAGAATAAAAGCACTAGAGCAATATAGCTCAATAGCTAAGCTTAAACCGGAATCCAGAAACATTACCAACAAGGAATCATTAGGTTTCACCAACTATGGTTAAAAGTAAGTTTTATGATACTGTCCTTGAATTTTTGTTTGTTTGTATAGCTTTTAAAACCCTATCTAAAGTAGTGGGATTTATTTGAATTGATAAGGAGCCCAAAATGACCTTTTAGGGATTCATACTTTCCCCATCAGAAGAATCCTATTCGAAAGAAAAACAAAGATGAGGGAAAGTGGAAGGAAGGAAGGAAGGAGAAGAGGAGAGGAGGGGAAGGGAGGGGAGGGAAAGGGGGGGAAACAGGAAGGGAGGGACCAGAAGGTTTTTAATCAGCTTTCTCATTGCTTATACAAAATACCGAACAGCTGCTTCTTAAAGGTGGTGAGGTTTAATTTGGCTCACAGTTTCAAGGACTCATTTCACCGTCAGCTAGCTCCAAGGCAGGAACACCATGGTGGAAGGGTGTGACAGAGCAAGAGCGTGTTTATGGAGGCTGGGAAACAGAGCAAGGAAACTGACAGAGAGGAAAGGCCAGTTACCAGATATAAACCCCAAAGTCTTGCTTCCATAAACCCCACAGACATACCCAGAAGTATGCTTTACTAATTCCCTGGGCAGCTCTCAAGCCAATCATGTTGACAATTCAGCTTAACAGGAAGGAAAGGGAAAGTTGGGGGGGGTGGCGTATGGGAAGAGGAAGGAGAGGGGAGGGGGAGAAGAAGGAGAGAAAATGGGAGAGGAGGGGAGGAAAATTTCATAATGTATTGACTATCCATGTTTATTTCTCTCATTATTTTATTCCCCCTTTAGTAGTGACTGGTTTTATAATAGCTTAATTGAGTAATGAGTCATATTATTGTAGAGAGGTAAGTTAATTAGATATCTTCTAGGCAGTTAGACAGGGCCTCCCTTAAGGCCCCAGCCCTCCAGGAGCCAACATGGAGAACAACTGAGGTACATTCACTGGTTAGCATTATAAAAAAGAGGAGGCACTAATTCCCCTGGGGATAGATAGCAGTGATTTATATTCTAAATGGAAAATTCCTTGTATGTGACTTGTTTTCCCATTTGATCCCCATTTAATCAATATTACCTGGGTGACTGTACTTGTAATCTTATTGGTTGGTCATGGTTTTATCCCACCTCATGCCCACCTTGTATATTTCCACTGGGTCTTATAGTTTTATACCACTTTGTACCCACCTCATCACATGGCTTTGCTGTATAAACATCTTTGAAAAGTGGGGTGAGCAGGTAACCCACTTTCTGGTGCCCCTTCTGTCTCTTTTAGGCAGAAGCTTTCTTTCTCCCAATAAATCTTTCCTACTCTTAACTTCTCTTGTTCCTAGAACTCATTCTTCAATTTTAGAGAATATGAACTCGCATTTTGAATATCTAGTAGCTTTGGGAGTTGCATCTCTTCCCCCTGTATCAGTATAACATACAATTCAATTGTTTAAAATATACAAGACAATAGATTTTAACCGATTTTAGCATACTCATGGTTGTGCAACCACAGCCACAACCACTTTGAAAACATTTTCATCACACCAAGAAGAAATTCAGTACCACTAGCAGTCACTCCCTTTGTATTTTTAAACTACACAGATACATTCAGAGAGAGAGAGAGAGAGAAATGTAAAATAAATCAATGGTATTGAATTTTAACTAGATATTTCACTGGCTGAAGGCACTCTGGACTGAAGCCTCCTCTCTCTCCATGAGTAGGTACACAGTTTAGGAATAAAAGAGTTCAGACCAGCCCCAACTGGTGTTTCTTCCTCAAACTAATCAGAATAATTTTAGAAGAATATAAATAGGAATACCTTTCTCACCAAGTGGGCCAGTTATTTAAAGTCAGTTCCTGAGTGCTAAAGCCTTCTCTCATACCCTGGTGCTATGTATTACACTATCAGGAGCATTGTGCTAGCTGTAGTTACACCAAATCTAGTAGTCCTAGAAAGGCCCTGCTTACTAGTTATACACTAAAGAAATATTAATGTTTTACTGTAAATATTGTACCATGTTAATACATAATCCCACTTGGTAAATCCACCTCACTGAACCACTGTGCCTTTCTCCATCCATGTGCCTCCAAAAGTCTTCTCAATCCGGAAATGGGACTAGCTTGCTGTTTAAATTCAACAATCTTGTCTGTGGCTCCTTCCTTAAGGAAGATAGGAAATTCAAACTGCAGTGACCTGTACATCACATCTCCCAGAGTGTGGCTGTGCATCTTGGACATTCATCAGGTTTCATTTGGTCCTTGTAGTCCAGAGTGGAATAGGGGAAAGGGTAATGCATTTTCTGCCCTCATCTCTTAAACACGCACTGTATGCATTTGCTTTTGCTTGTGTGGATGGATGACAGCTCCACCACACTTTAGAATGCTTCCTAAACATCAGTCCACAGGGAGACCATAATGAGCGTACTCCTTCCCCTTGGGTGGGTAAAATCTAAATTTCCTTCATACCAGTGTATACATCAAATACTAAGCCACTGGAGTACACCTGTCAGGGATCACAGCTCCCTATTAAAATAGAAAGCCTACTCATTGAGCTGGAGGTTGCCTACCAGCAGGATCACTGCCACAGTTATTACAAAAACTGGCAAAGAATTGGGTAGAAAAATCACCCGTCACCCTATCTTAAAAAAACTAATGAATTTAGAACACCTTCTTAGTCAGATTCATAAAGGCAAAATTACAGGAGATTTTATGGAAAATGATAGCTTCCTAAAAATTAGTTTTTAAATTGAATTTTCCACTCTTGAGATATTTGATAAACTCCCTGTCTCTCCTGCTAAAGGTCACACCATGAAATAACATATATGATCATTCACAGTGATCATCATCTGAGCAACGGCTTCCTTGTGGCAAATTTATATTCAAAGTTCAATCTGAGATAAAAAGGTTTATGTTTGATGAAATAATTTGCAAATTAGCATCTCTTATTTTAAGTCAAGTTCTAATTTGAATTCTTCAGTGGAATTTCAAATATAACATACTCTAATAAAAATGAAAAATTAAAAATGTGAGTTTTGGAGGGAAGGCAGAGATTTTAGTAGCATTAAAGGTTGGGCTCGGGACCTAGGTTTTCCTCTGGCTTCAGATCCTTTGTCTTCAAGTCACTCTCCAACTGCTGTGAAAGAGAATGTACTGAGAGAAAAGAACAATTGGCAAGCAGCAATTCAGCCTGAGACAGGGGTGCAATTGACACCAAAGTTGGTTTCTTTTTACTTAAGTGTTCTAATAATTTTTGGATTCTAATTCAACACATATTTGAAGTATGCTTGCATTTGTATATAAATTATTATCTAGAGATTTGCAACTGTGGGCTCACATTTGGCATATGAACAACACAAATGAATCAGAATGTGATAGATAATTGAAATATATTCCTAAAATGCAAAAACAAAATAAGCGTGAACTAAATGTCATATATATATTACATGCACATATACATATATCTGCATACATTAGAGCTACAACTTGCCTTAATAAATGCATTTTAGGAATCAATGATATTTTTATACTTTTTGATGGAAAATTATTAACAGAAATTCATGGGAAAATGTAAGAGATTTTTGCCATCAATTTACTTGCTTTTCAAGAAGCAACATGACACTAATTCATGGGCATGTCTAGGTTCTTGAATGTCTCCTTTGTCCTATCTACCACCCACAAATCCTGGAATTGAACTTTGGCATAATTTGCGGTTTGATTTTAACTGAATACTTCCAATATTTTTACAATTCAGTATTGCTTTCTGTTTTCTAATATAAATTTATAGTCTATTCATATAAATCAAAAATCAGACAAAATTCTCTAGTGTTTTAAACTATTTTAACTCCTGTTTTTAAAATTTTGTGTTAACAACAGTAATTCAAAGTAATGTCACAATGTGGCACTAAGTGGCTTAGATTACTGAATATGGTCTTATATTTTTTAAAACTTTTATCTTTTCACATGAACGGTAGCCGGTGACTTAGCAAAGATATTAACAAACCAAATGTTAATAGAGACTAGAAAGAATGAGCAGAATATGACCACCACAAGTAATCTCAAAAAAAAAAAAAACCTCAGAATAATTAGAACACTCATGTCATTTTCTATTTTTTTTTTTTTTTTTTTTCTTTTTTGGTACCAAGGATTGAGCTTGGGACCTTGCGTTTGCAAGGCAGGTGGTGGAACCACTGAGCTAAATCCCAGCCTGTCATTTTCAATAGTTGCCTACTTGGATAACTTTGCCAAGTATGAGAACTTTTAACCATATTTTTTCTCTCACAAAAAAACAAGAGCAATAAATTTCAATCATAAATTTCAATTCCTCAATCCCATCCTAGTCTACAGCTTTTCACCTGTTATAAGGTTTACCTAACATAATTAATCCATCTGATCTGCCCTGTCCAGTCTTTGCTATCTAGATAAAGGTGGGTCCTTGTGCCGCGGACTCCACACCCACAGAAATCTTTTGGGCAGAAGGCCAGCCAGGGTTGCTGCTTAATTTCTGGAAAGAGCAGTCCTCTGTCTTTACCATGTCAGTGTGGGAAGGACCCTGCAGAACTTTTAATGAATTTATACAAGAAGATTTTTCAAAAGGAAAGTGTTGGCCCACAATCAAAGCAAAGTCATTACTAAGGGCCCACAGTCTTGAAGTTTCACAACAAGCTAAGCTTAAGAAATCAAAAAGACTACCATGAGAGGGAGGTATTCATGACAGAACACAGTATGTTAGAAATTGTCAGAGACGGACAGCTAGAGGAAGCAAAAATAAAATGTGTGGAGAGAACCAGGAAGAAGGAAGAAGAACTACTGGGTAACTATGTGGGCCAGTTATACAATTATAAAGAACATTAACTGCCCTCGCTGACCTGGCTAGGATTTTGTCATACAACTGCCAACATTTAAGGGTAAATGCTCAGCAACTCCATTCAAAGGAAATGCCCCTCAACCTTACTTCCCCTCAGCTTCTTTCTCAGCCAGCCCAGAAATCTTAAACTGGGAGCCTTTGTCTTTTGAAAAATAAGGAAAAAAGAAAGTTCTTACCAGAGTGAAAAGCTGTTTGAAGTATAAGATTGTCCAAATGACAAACACATGGAGAAAAAAAAGAAATGTCATTTTTCAAGACTAGCACTGGAATTAGGTTTTGAAGTTCTACCTATAAACTCAGCAATTCCAAGAGAAAGCGCTGTTATACCACTGGCACTGCAGGATTCTAACCTCAAGCACAGTTCGTTCATGTCAGATAATATAGCCAACATCTAAAGTTTTTAATTAGCTGGAACAATCTGTAACATCATTTAAAAATTGCAATTAAGCAATGCTCATTACCAGTGAATCACACATCAAACACTTGAACAGATAATACCTTTCTCTTCAATGTCTACTTCACTTCTTGCAAAGTTAATTCTTTCTTGACAGGCACTAGTCACTTAGAAAACATAAAATTTCATAAGTGCCATCTCCTCATGTCACAGTTACTGCCATCTGTCAGAGGAGCACCCACCAAGCGTGATGTGATGGCATGACTAGAGGAAAACGGGCTCTCAGGTGTAAAGCCAGGTTGTTTTCTACTATTCCTAGACAGGGGTGTAGGAGAAACAAGTGGGATGGCAATCCAAAGGCCTGATCTGTAGCGATAGGCAAAGACTTCTGTACTAGAGGTCAGGGAGATCTTTGCTTCAATGAATCTGTAAGAAATCAGAAAAAGCTCCACAAAAGGTGAAGAACAAGCCAAATGTTAATAGAAACTAGAAGAATGAGCAGATTATGACCACCACAAGTTATCTCAAAAAAAAAAAAAAAAACCAAAAAACCCCCCAGGATAGCTTCAATTTGAAACAAATAAGCCTAATATAACAAGTGAATCTGTAAGAAATCAGAAAAAGCTCCACAAAAGGTGAAGAACAAGCCAAATGTTAATAGAAACTAGAAGAATGAGCAGATTATGACCACCACAAGTTATCTCAAAAAAAAAAAAAAAACCAAAAAACCCTCAGGATAGCTTCAATTTGAAACAAATAGCCAAAACATAACAAGTGAAATAGGAAAATAAACTGCCATCCAAAGACTAGCAGCTGTAAACCAGGACAGGACAACTGTGCAGCTGTACAAAGAAAAGTTTGGTCAGCTTAGCTAGGGAGGAAAATGACTAGAGGAGACTCGGGACTTGACGTACAAAAGGCTTGAGTCCTGAAGAATTAAGAAAGGGATGCCTACCAAAAATGCCAAGAAAGGAGGACACTGGGAACATAAAGAAGACCAAGTGTCTTCAGGTCCTACAGACAGACCTTGCTGATGAGCAATCGGCTTCCAGCCCTGGACCACACCTTGAAAATTTAAAAACTTGAGAACTGAAAAGAAGGATCTAGCTCCACCACAAATGTTTCATCATCCTCAGTCTCCTGCTTTTTAATCTCTAGCTTGCTTTTCTAAACTTATATTTGGCATTAAGATGTCTCCCATTCCCCTTCCTGTCATCTCTTTTTCCTCTTCTTTCCTCTCCTTTTTTGCTTCTGCTACTTTGTCTCCTCCCTCCTCCCACTCTTACTTTCATCACAATAATTTCATAAATGTTTAATTGTGACAAGTCATTCTCATAGGGAGAAATGACAAACTAGGGTATGGAAGGGAGTATAATTTGTGTTGTTTCTATATTTTATTTTTAACTAATACATTAAAATATACTTCCAGGCTGCTTACATGACTTTTTCCCAACTCATCTTCCAGGACACACACATTACTTTGATTTAGTTCAGCAAGCCTCTGAGAACCACACCCTTGAAACATTAGCAGCTCATCCAAAACCCAGAAACTAAGTGTAATTCACACTACTTAACAGAGACAAATCTCCAGGGATAAAGCCAGGTAAAGAGTTAAGGTCAAACAGGGCAAATTTTTTTTGTCTCATTTCTTCTATTTGCTTTTGAGCTTCAAAATCTATCTTTTTAGCTTAATAATCAGCTGTATCTTCTGAGGGTTTTATGTGTTCATGTTTCACATTTAACTCTTTAACCTTTCTCCCATCCAAGTACTAACCAGGCCCGACCCTACTTAGCTTCCAAGATCAGATGAGATCGGGCAGATTCAGGGTGGTATGGCCATAGACTCTGACCTTTCTGAGATTTATTTTAATATATGACTTGGGGATGAGAAAAGACTGATAATTTTTCCTCAGTACTGTTTGTGAAATTACTGCGAATTTCCCATTAGTTTATTATATTTCATTATACTCTTTTTAGTTTTGGTGTACTTGTGTCACACTAATACCCTGTTGAAGAATGATAAAATAATTTCCTTTCCCTATAATTACTTAAGAACAGTGAGGAGTTCAGAGAGCTATGGTCTCTCTCTGTGACCAACATCACATGATTAACAGAATTTATCACTTATGCTTAGCAAAATGCATAAAGGACAATATCTCCATCATGGATTTTTGTTCTTGGCAACACCAGAAGTTCTGAGATGCCATAAATGGAATCCAAAACAAATCTAAATGTCATCTTTTTCTGGGTTTATGTTGTGTATTAGTCACTTTCCCATCTTTGGGACAAAAGACTCAGTACCACAACTAAAAGAAGAAGAGGTTTAATTTGGCTTAGGGTAATTTGGTTCATGACTGGATGGCACTAAGGCAGAAACAGCATGGTGGAAGGCCATGGTAGAGAAACCTGCTTGCTTCAGGAAGCAGAGAAGGGAGGATCCAGGGACAAGAACACACCATTCTAAGCTACATCCCCAACGACTTCCCTCCAACAGCCCATGAGCTCCTTGATGGATAAGTCCACTGATGAGCACAGAACCCCCAGGATCCAATTACCTTTCAAAACCCTCACCTCTAAATATATGAGACTTTTGGGTACATTTTAAATCTAGACCATAATATGTCCCAATAAAGAAATTAAATCCAGGTGTCTAAGATGATGTAAAGCAACCTCTGAGAGTACACTTTCACTCTGCAGCAATTGTGTTCTTTGCAGGACATACAAGTCCTAGTTTAGGGATCACTTGCATCGTTCAGTGTCTCTGCAATTTGCAGCTTAAAGGAGACAAATCAAATTCTGTATCAGGGAAAGCTGTGCTCAGCCATAGCATGGTGCTAATTTCATTTGGACGACAACACTCATCTGTCAAGATCCTCCCAAGACCTTTGGCTGTCCAGGACCATGAAAACACAGGCTGTCTAAGCACCTAGAATATAAAAACATGCTCTCTGTCCCAGTTTCTTTAACACTCTGAAAAATCAGTCATTAAAAATTTAAAAATGCATATCAAAAAAAAGGGAACTTCAGTATATACCAAGATAAAATGACTATGCCCATATATATTTTGTTTTTAATACAAACACCACTGCAGTCTGACAGAAGGACTAGTTAGAAAAAATAGTCTGTGACTTTCTGATAAATTCCCCAGGGGAGATGAAACACAGGTTATGAAGCAAAAAGTGATGGTCCTGACTGTGCTTAGATAATCTTTACATCATTACAGTTTAAATATGTGAGATTTAATTTTTAAAGAAAATTTTATCTACTAGCAATGACTTCAGACAAAACAGTCCCCAAAGAAAATGCCTATCCAGATCTACAAATAATTTTGTCAATTATAATTTCCACTCTTCAAAACTCCTTATGTTTCTAAGACTCCTTCCATATTATGAATTAATTAAATCATCACTGCTCTTTCACACTTCACATAACAGTGTTACTTAGAAGTATATTTGTATCCAAGTGTATGTGAAGGATACTTATTGATTTTGCACACTAAGGAATTTATTCAAGTTTATGCTATAAACTATTGCCTCATAATTTGAAAATAATCCCCAACAGCGCAATGAAAATATAATCACAAATTTATAATGATTAAAGACTCTAAACTTCAAATTTATAGAACAGATAAATTTATAATTATTTATATCTAAAATGGGGACTCTTTCTAGAAATCTTACTTCTAGTTTCTTTTAAGTAGAAAGTTTCCTTGGAGCATTTACAATACAGTTCCAAAAATTTAAGTGACAAATAGCTTTTCACATAAACAGCTGTTGTGCAAGGTACAGCAAACTTTCATATGTTTACCTTCAAACCATATCAGTTGGCCACACATGTATGGCAGAGTAGAAAAGAGTGGCATGAAGATTCTCAGCACCTTCACATGGCTAACGAAAAGCAGATTTTTCTCTCTAGTTACATGAGGCTCGTGTTGCCAGTCTGTGGTATAGCTCTGCAAAGCACTCTGGCCAGGAGACTAAACCATGACTTTAACAACTCACAGTCCTCCTCCATGTGTGCACTGAGTAGTTCAAGCCCATAGAGCATCATAGCCTGAAAGCAGGCACAGTGAACCCAAACTGCTGTGCCATAAGATAGCATATTAATGAATGCAATGTTTAACTCAACAAAGTACATCTGCAATGGTGATATTGTAAACCCCAACAATCCAACAAAGAATCTAGTAACTCCTTTAGTATTCATATTACACCAAATGAGTAACCAGCAAATTGGGCCAATGTGTAAGGCCAGAGCTAAACAAAGAATTCAAGCGGAACAGGCAAATGACATTAGGAAAGTTGTCTTCCTAGTCGTAGCCTAGAAGCTGAGCTGGTGGATTAGGGCAGCAGTTCACACTACAACAACTGTAGCACATGAACATCGGGTAAGTGTAAACAAATCACAAGGACTGGAGGGGTTGAAGGGAGGGCTGGGCAAGGTTGAAAAATAAGAACCAAGAGAGACTATGTAAAGGTGCAAATTTCCAATGATGAATGTCATTATATTGTATACCTAAAATGTACCAATTATTAGAATGAATAGTCGATAATGTAAAATAGGAAGAAAAGGTCCAAAGGGGTAGGGGTAGTGGGAGGCACAGGGGAAAAGAAAGAAGGGAAAGGAAAAAATGATGAGAAATGGAAAAAATGGAAATAAAGTCTTTGTAAATAGGGAAGGGTGGAGGGCATGAAGGGAGGGCTAGGAATGGGGAAAAAAATAAGAACCAAGATGCATTATATAAAGGTACAATTCCCAATGAGAAATGTAATTGTGTTGTATACCTACAATGTACCAATAAAAGAATTTAATACAAAAAAAAAAATCACAACACTGAACAGGGCAAATGTGGCTCTCAGAGGTAACAGCTGAGGTAAGAGCCAAGGTGTTCAGTTAACAAAGAAAAGAAAATCTGCTACTGAGAAATTACTGACATGGAAAACATACAAAAGAAAGCAGCTAGAACAAAATGAAAAAGCAATGTACCTGATGCTCTGGATGCCACAAAGAGGACCCTATACTAAGCAACTAAATTTTAGAAGCCTCAAATATAATCAACTAAAATATGGCGTCTGTTTTTAAAGTTGTATGCACTGTTTCTGATCCCTGGTTTCAAGCCTTTCCAAGAGGCTCATGTCCTCTGGGCATCTGAGTGATGGAAATGAAGACCCAGAGTCCTTCAGGATCTTTTCAGACAAGGGAGACGGAGGATTTATGTATTTAAGAACTAGAGGCATAAAAGCAGCAACCTACAGACTCAGGGAATAGGGTGAGATGTTTTAAATCAACATTCAGTTTCACAACCAAGAATCCATGAAGAGAGAACACCCCATGGAAAAACAAACAATTTTATGGTGATTGAGATGATACAAGTTCTTGGATGAGAAAAAATTCAATTTTTAAGGACAAAGTTATTTCCAGCATTGAGAAAGAGCATCAGAAAAAAAAAAGATATGGAAGGTGGGAAGGTGACTGAAAGAGTACCTCAGGTCTTGAATAACAAAAGTGTTTAAACTAATGAAAGAATATGCACCTAAATAATTGCCTGCACCCTCCAGGGGAGCATTAGCAGCAAGGAGACAAGCTCCCCAAGAGCAGTGACTACAGGTCCTTTATGTTTACCTCCCAAAACTCCACCAACTGCATTTCACACTGAAACTGCAAATAAATACTGATTGGATAGAGCAATGTGCTGCTAAGTTCTATTCTGTTCCTATTCATATTGGAATGAATTACAACACAGCAAACTAATTTGCTATCAATGTTAATATATTTACCACACAATGTAAAAAAAAAAACAATATCTGACAGAGCATGGAACCGAAAACTTTGATTGGCGGGATAGTGCCACATCACATAGCACTTCTGTGAACAAAAATAATGAAGGAAACACACTCACATATAAGCCTTTTAAAAGAGTAATCTAGACTAGTGAACACATAATAGTCCTCATTTTTACTTCCACAGTGACATAGACTTTTACTAGACTCGTGGCAGCCATTTCAAGTAGGAACGACCAAACAGAGAAAAATTAGACAGACCAGTCAGCAGTTTCCCCACTGCTTTACCCAATGAACATTAAGTGTCCTAGGAGCCTAGATCAAATTTCTGTAGAGATGAATTCAAATATTACATGATATTACTGCATTTTCCCCCTTGGTGAGAATTTCTTAGCTGGTTCAAAGCCTGTATCTGTATTTTCTTATCTGAATAACCAATGATAACCGCTTTGCCCACTGACACGTGGTCTAATCATTCACTGAGAAGAGAGATCCCATTTATGGCAATCAGTGTTAATCCCCCAGTAAGACCTCAGTGTTGTTCACTGAGCTGTATGCCTGGTCCCTTGAGATGAGCAGCAACCCTTTACATCACCCCAGTAACCCCCGTATTCTTGATGTGATTGGTCTACAAAGGGTATGTTCCCCTACTTCTGACAAAAGATATAAAAGCATATTTTCTTCCATGATAGAGAGAAGAATGCAAGGACAAAGAGCTCTCACCCCTACCCTCTAGATCAAGTACCTCCTCCTAGTTACTTAGGTGTGACTGGGTTAGGTAATTTCACCAGGAGTCTCATGGTAGAGATTTTGATTCTTAAAAGAGCCTTAGGCTATGGTATAGCAAATACATCCAAAAGGTGCTTGCTGGCCACCCAGAGTGATAAGATGTGTGTGCATGCATGTGTGTGTGTCTGTGATTATATATATACATGCTGTGTTTACATACATGTGTTTACTGAGAGACAGAGATAGTTTACAGAGAGAGACAGAGACAGAGACAAAGAAACAGAGAGAAGAAAAATTAAAGTAAATGCTGGAGCCTTAACAGAGAACCTCATCTGTGCACAACAGGCCAATTGACCACTGGTTGCCAGTACACCAGGGTCTGCTCAATGACAGGAGAGGACACTTGATCTAAAACCTACAGTGTAGCCAGAAATTCGTGATTTGTGCACAGGCTAAAAGTGGCTTAACTAGGTCTCTCCCTCCTTCCCTTGCTCTCTGGGAAAGCTGACAGCTGGTGAGGAGGCAATAGATACAGGAGACCATAAAAATTTGGGGCTATGTCATACATAAAATACTACAAAGAAGGTGTTGGCTGAGGACAGATAACTGAGCAGCTGCTCAGATATGGCTCCTGGGACAGGGGTGGAAGAAATAGCTTTGGTTCAAATCTTTCCTGACCCTGGTGGCTTGTCCTTTTGTAATGCAGGTGTGTTTGTTTTTCGTTCTCATATTTACATAAAGTCCATAAACTATTCTTTAAAAAAAACAATAACTATAGTGTGAGTGTATTTCTTCATTTTAAACCTGTATTTTCTTTGACTTCCTCCTGACACTTCACAACACTGACTGGCCACTGTCTCCCTTTAACCAAGTCTCTTCCTTCTCACTTCTCTAGCACTGACTCCTTTCCTTCATCTTCTGCTCTTTTCTTTGCAGTCTCCTGTAAAAGCTGCAGTTCCTCTGCCAATATTTCAAATGGTGAGGGTCTGGGATTTCTCTGTGGCCTTGGCCTTTCCATTCTCATGTCCTCAACTCCACTCTCTCTGGAACCTCCCAGAACTTTGTTTTATTCTGTCCAACTAACATACCTGCTTCAAAAATCACACTTGGGTTTGTTAAAATGATCACTCAGCTATTAGTCACAGGACTTTACACTTTTCACTTCTAAGGGTAGTTTGCAGCCTTTTAAGGATATCAATGATAATTCTCAGCACTGTACTACATAAACAAGTAATGACAATTCTTCAACAAATTCCTGATAAAGACACTTAAGTAAAAGAATCTAGAGCAATAAAATAATAAAACTTGGTTGAATTTTCTGTTTAAATTTGTTGGAAAGATTCTGTTTTGTTATGTACAGGAATCTTATAATTTCATTTTACAGAGAAAATTATGAAATCAAATAAGATTATAGGACAAGTCAGCTACATTTGGGAAAAATCACTCTTGTGTGTGTGTGTGTGCGTGTGTGTGTGTGTGTGTGTGTGTGTGTGTGTGTACAGTAAGAAGGGGCCAGGAATGAATTACTATCATAATACTGTAAAGAAATTTAAGGACATAATATCTCATTGTCTCATTTTATAGATGAACCAGAGAAGCAGAAAACTTGTGGTCTCCCCAGAGCAATGCACCATTGCAGCTCACTCAGGGCAGAGGTGAACAGTTATTAAGATTTCCTGACTCCACTCCCAGCACTCTTCCCAGTACCTCATGGCTTATCAGCTGTCCTCAGACATATCAAGAGCAAACTGGCAAGAGGTAGTTGAGAACTGAAGAAGACCTGGTCAGTGGGGCACCTGTCCTCTCAACAGATCTCCCTCTACTACTGCACTGTCTTCCCCTTTGCCTCCTGCATATGGGGGATGGGAGGCAGATCTGGGAGTAGGGATGTGAAAAAACAAAGCTCTCACCTTCTCTTTGATGAGCTTGGGGGGACTCAAGCTGCTCTCTCTCAAGTAGTAAAGACAGCTGCTGAGATATACCAAAGCTCTAATCCATGATCTTTAAGTCCCAGTGTCATGAAATCACCCCCATGAAGACAAATAAGGTGAGCTTTTAATTACAGTTGGTTATTCAAGCATGGGTGTGAAATATATTAAAATTAGAAAAAGTGATGACAGACAAGAGGTTAATATAAAATATGCCAAATTATTTCCTTAGAAAACTGCTCTAAAGTACTGCATTTAAATATAGTGAGGCCTATGATCCAGGAAATGGGACCTCATTGGACATCAAATCCACTGGTGACTTGATCTGGACTTCCCAGCATCCAGAACTAAATCCTAAAGTTTGGGCAAGGTTTAAGAACACAATGCCCTCAGAGAAGCTGAGCCAGTACCAGCACCTGGAAGGAAGCTCCCCCACCACCATCCCAAGATCCTAGGGCAGAGAAGGTGAGCCGCATGGGTGCCAGAACCACCACCACCCCTGCCCCCGTGGAAATGAGAACACACGTAAACAAGCTTCAAAAACAGACTTCTGGATCACCTACAGCAATGCCAAAGGGAAACGCAATGGAACAATCTGATACTTAACTACCTGGACTCTCTGAACTGGCAACAAAAGAGGATCTGAGAAAAATGAAAACAGAAATAACTACTCAGATAATAGCAAACATTGTGCTCATGGTGCAAGACATGATTAATAAATCTAGAGAAGACACAGATAAAAAAATAGAGGA
>NW_004624733.1:2835359-2858399 GCF_000247695.1 Heterocephalus glaber | reverse complement strand
TTGTTGCCAGTTCAGAGAATCCAGGTGGTTGAGTATCAGATTGTTGCATCTTGTTTCCATTTGGGGTTGCTGTAGGTGATTCAGAAGTCTGTTTTTGAGTCTTGTTTATGTGTCTTCTCATTTCCATGGGGGTGGGATGGGGTGGTTCTTCTGGCACCCGTGAGGCTCACCTTCTTTGCCCTAGGAGCTTGGGATGGCAGCAGGGGAGCTTCCTTCTGGGTGCTGGGACTGGCTCAGCTTCTCTACCCTAGGAGCTTGGGATGGCAGCAGGAGACCTTCCTTCCAGGTTCTGGGACCAGCTCAGCTTCTCTCCCCCAGGAGCTTGGCATGGTGGAGGGGGAGCTTCCTTCCAGGTGCTGGGACTGGCTCAGCTTCTCTGCCCTAGGAGCTTGGCATGGCAGCGAGGAAGCTTCCTTCTGGGTGCTGGGACCAGCTCACCTTCTCTGCCCTAGGAACTTGGGATGGTGGCAGGGGAGCTTCCTTCCAGGTGCTGGGACTGGCTCAGCTTCTCTGCCCTAGGAGCTTGGGATGGCAGTCACTGGCTGTATTGATTTTAAATGATGGGTTTGAACTATTCCCACATGGAAATTCCTCAGGCTTCACAGAGTGGGCAGGAGGCCACAGACATTATTTGTCCATCACTGGGGAAGGGGCAGGTCTTTTCGGCAGGAAATCGTCATTTTCTGAGATTGGAGGAGTTAAGGGCTAGAAGAATTTGAAGAAGACAATACTTTCAAATGTTATTGTGAAAAGTGGGAAAATGAGGAAGAAGAAACATAGTAGAATGAAAAGGCAGGACTGAGGGCCAGCTAAGAGTCATGTTCCATACAGCTAAGTATTGGGGTATGTGCTGTAACATCCCAAGAAGGTTCTTTTGGCCAGGAACTAAGCGTCTTTGTATTTGCTATAAAGGCACAGTAGCTGCCTGACACACTCTCAAGGTTTGTTTAATCTCAGACTTTGGTGCCAAGGATAGCTATGAATCTCAACTTACTACTTGGTTTCTTACCTTAGAAACTCAGCAAGTTCTACAACATTTAAATCTACTATTAGGAAATGTGGAGCCAAAATTGCAGACCACCTATGACAAAATATACAGGTCTTTATGGTACATATTTGGCTAGATGTATTACCCTGAATTCATCCTAGTGATTTATTTGTGTTTTCTTTTTCCAAATTTTATTTATTTTATTTCAATGATGAATCTATTTTAGCCACTTTAAGTTCTTTTTGTGGAATAAAGGAAGGCACAAATAATTGATAAGTCAATAACAGAATCAAAATTATCCTTTAAGTTACTTAAATTTTAAAGTATAATCCTTATATAGTTATGTAAGTTTGTGTATATAAAAGGATGTAAATATTGAAGCAAGAAATGTAAAACAGCTGAGTTTCTATTCTAACACGTTGTATTCTAACACGTTGGCTTAATGTTTGTTATAGCAAGAAAAATTACAATACAAGGTAATTTTAATTAGTTTTAAGAAAACAACTAAAGTGCCTTATATCACTAAATCACTAAAGTTAATATTTCCAGTGTACTTCACACTAAGTAATATCAGTCAGTGCTTTCTTTAACATTGATTTAAAAATATCTATGTGCTAGTGATGTAGCTCAGTGATAGAGAGCATGCTTAGCATGCACAAGGCCCTGGGTTCAATCCCCAATATTGCAATCAATTAATAAAAAAAAATACAAAAGAATCAATATAGTGTAATAGTTAAGAATATAGACTCAAATCTCCATCTTTCTCTGCCCAAGTGACTTCATGAAATCCCCTTTTCACAGATTCCCTTTACATTATTATAAAAATTCAATGAAAATGTGGAAAATGCTTAGAACAGAACCTGGTGCATAATTAACATTGTACAAGATTTAGTAGTCTTCATCCTCTAGTAGATGTTATCTTCATCCTCTAAAAGATGTAGAAACTGTTTTTGCTGGTATTTCTCTTAAGTGCTACCAGAAGCTTAATGTAGGTAACAAATTTAGTCCTAGTGAGAATGACTGAGACTGGTGAGACTGGTCATTTGGCTTTAAGGACATCATAACAAGCAGAATGTACCTTCCTTTATGAAGAAAAGCCACACTGGCCCATGAGCTAGGGCCTTCTTAGATGCTACCAACATAAGGGTTAGGGAGCCTGTATTCCATTTTCCTACTGTTTCAACTCTCACTGCAAGTGACACAAAAAAATAAACTAATAAACCTCAGCAAGGCCTTCTCTATCTTGCAGCTCAGATCTGCTTTCTGAGTCCTCAGAGAGTTCTGAAGAACCTTCAAGCCAACTTCCAAATATCAATCTGTTTTCCCAGCAAAGCCCTCTCCAGTCCCTCAGGGGTCATCCAAAGGTCTTTGCTTCTCCTGGGCATGTCAGCAATACATATAATTAAAAAGCAAGCAATAATAAAAATAATAACAATAATAAAGCTACAGTAATTAAAAGGGTAAACAAAAAAGCAAACAATAAGGCAAAACTGGTATCAGATAAACTAAAGTCCTCTCCTCCTCAGTTCTCCCATTCAATAACCAATGGCTTTTTCACCACATTCCTTACGCTTTCTGAATACAGTACCAGTTTCCTTACCTGTAAAATGGAGGTAATAATTAAAGGAGACTCATTAACACTTGTTCTATGAGGCAGCACCTGGGTTAGTGTAGTGTGATGGCCTCCAACAAAAGCCAACCACCCATGTTATTGTCTGATCTGGGACCCAAACCATCTTGGAAATCCTAACTTGGCACAAGTACCCACAAGTGTGCTCCTTATACATCACGCAGTACCCATTAAAATATTCCCTGTATTATCAATTGCTCAAAGTTTCTGATATAAATTCTCTTGCTGCTCTCCCAGGAGTCTGAGTTCCAATATTTAGCTTATAGCAAAGGGCTTTGGGGAAATATAAGGAAGAAGAAAGATCTGTGGGTGATAAGGCTAATGGTTCTAGTTGATTCTTATACTAAATCACAATAAAAGTATGGAGAGAGGAGAATCCTTTACTGAGGCATAACATGAAATTAATTTCTAAGGATTTGATCAAAGATAGCCCTGGGAATGAGAGCATATCAGGAAGATTGTGCCCAGTGACAATCCCCAGGGCCTTTCTATATACATGAAAATTTTTTTGTGGTTGACAAACTTCTTGAAACCTACAAGCACAAACAATTTCTAGACAGTTATTTCTCCAGTCCTTGTTTTTTGGACATGTGTACTTTTTAACTTGAATGGTAGGTACACGAGCATTAAAACTTTTGTTAACACATTTTACTTACATTTTACTTTGGAAGGCTTCACTTCTCTTTAAATTTGTCAAGATTTTGTTTTGTCCCATATTTGGTAAACAAAAGAACTGTCAAAATAGTTTGGGGTTAATTAAAATTTGGATAATGCCAAACAAATCTAGTTGTTTCTATTATCTTTCATTCTACAAGGTGAAAGATCAAATCTTTGTGATATTCTTGAGGAGAAAACATTTTCTTTTCCTACACATCACTGGATTTATAACTAAATCTCTTATAACAAAAGAGAAATTAACAAGAGAAAAGAATAATAAAATCACTGAATATGTTTTACATGACAGAAAATATTTCAAAAATGAAGACTTGAGAAACCTGTGTGTTTTTAATCTTAGATCTGATGAAGAAGTGGACAGACTGGAGAAACAGGGTATGAGAGGTGCTTCATAAATAATCTTATTCATGTCAAAGTTTTCCCAAAGTGGTCATTCTATTTCAAATTCTTGTTAGTAAGGCTATATCCCCCACCACTACCAACTGAATTGGGAACTGAAGGTAGGACATTTCCATGAAGCTGTATCTCCAGCCCTTAAACAAAACAAAATCAAACACTTTATTCTGAGACACGGAGGCTAACTAACTCACTAAGTTGCCTGTGCTGAATTCAAACCTATGATCCTCTTGCCTCTCTTCCTAGAGTGCTAGGATTACAGGCATATTAGTTTATCTTTTTGAAAGACAAACACAAAAATATAGATATACAAGTCAAAGTTTGTCCAGAAAGTAACAATTTTATCAATAAAGAAACCAATGAAAAACTTTTTGGTCAAAAGCAAAACTATCACCTGTGCATATTTCAGATCAAAATCTGCAGCCCCCAACACAGTGTATGGAAAAGAAATCTCTCTAGAAGAAAATTTCTTTTTGTTGTTTTGTTTTTACATGTACTAAGTAAAGATTGTACCCAAGGTCTTGTGCATGCTAAATACACATTTCACCACTGAGCTACATCCTCAGTTGCACAGAATACAATTTCTTTACAAAGACAAGAAAAAAGTGCACCAAGGAAATGTGTCAAAATGCTACCAATCCAATGAGAATTTTTAAACTCATTTGATCCTGGGACTTAGAGGCAAATTTATCATATCTCTGTCTTCTGCCCTATGATCTCTTTACAAGACATAAATGGTACATGGACATTCAGGCAGGCTAGATGAGAGTACCAATTCAATGCTCAAATAACCAGTTGCAAGAACAAAAGTTAAGATAAACTTCACAGTGCTAATGGGTTTCACTAAATAACCCAAACCAAGTTCAAAGCTAAATTTGTCTTCCAGCCACAGGCAGGCTTGTGTTTAGCTGGCTTAGTAGGTGGAAACACATTTAAAGGGTCTCGGGCATGTATGTGGTTACTGAGGTAAGGTATCAGTCTATAGCAAAAAAAAATCTTAAACAAATCTCATAAAAACTGCAACTGATACGAACCATATTCAAAGACCACCAGAAAATACCAACGTATGTTTATTGACTTATAGCAGCAGAATGAGCAATGGAACATTTCAAAAGGTAGGAGCTAGAAAAATGCACTGTAAGGATGGGATAGTTATGTTTCATTGTACAATGGTTTTGGTGGAGATTTCTTGGAATTTGTAAACTGGGGAGTTTCTCAAAGTGTCAGCGATGATAAATTTAGAAAACAAAATCTATGCGGAGTTGCTATTAGATCAGCTTTTCTGTGATCTTATCTAAAAACATGTAAGTCTCAAAACACCTGATGGTTTAAATTCAGGTGATCTATGATGTACATCAAGATTCGACCTGGCACAGTTTCCTGGTTTTGCAAGTCAGGTATATTTTTAAGTTATAGTTTCTCTTTCAGTTTTCACATCTTTATTTGGATCTTTTGTATCCTTAAGATATTCTTGGATGCTAGATATTGCTACTCATTTTTATAGACTCTTTGAGACTAAGGCTCAAAGTGGTTGCATACCAGATGCAATGCCAGGGTCTGTCTCCAAAGCATATCCTTTTTTCAATAAACAGTCTCTTTTCCTAGTTGTGGAACCCTACCTCTTGTATTTATTAAAGTTCTGGTAACATGGTTTGGATTTTTTAGTGAAAACTCTCTTTTCTCACCGTGTGTGACTTTATGGCATGGTCAGAGGACCCCTTGCCAAGGGAAGCTGAGGCAGAGCCTTCCCAACTGTCCCTAGTTCCTTCTACCTGGATCCCAGGGGTCTCTATAATTTCTGACTTAAATGAACTCTATTCTTAGTTATTCAGAAACTATTCCTAATGCTTATAAAGTTCCTAATAATAATAATGACAGTATACACCTCATAGAATCACTGGAAAAATGAAATTTTCCTTTCTAAGTAATTAGCCTAATACCTGCTACACAGTAAGCACCCAAAAGATATTAGCTACTCTTACTACTACTATCGGTAATAACAATAACAGTGCACACCCATAGGAGACAGAATTAGCAGACCTTACTACAGAAAAGTGGTCTGTTTCCGATCATCAAATGCTCGTTCTTAATTATGGCATTAAATGAACTATAAATAGATACAAGGTTTTTGGGTTTTGGTTTTGGGGGATTTTTTGTTTTGTTTTTGTTTTTGCTGTATTGTTTTTCTTTCAGAGAGTGATGATCCTATTTACAAGTTTATATGGACCTATTGTGCCAAAGAAGTTGTTTTTATTTTCCCAGGCATGAGTAATGCAACTTGGATGGGAGATACTAGGTGTGTGGCTGGCCTACTTAATGGTTAGCTGATGTCTTAGTCACTTTAGCTCACTTTCCTGTTGCTGGGACCCAACACCCGACACCTACAATTTAAAGGAGAAGAGGTTTATATTGGCTCAGTTTTAGAAGTTTCAGTCCATATTCAGCAGGCTCCAGTGCAGAAATGGCATGGTGGAAGGGCCTGTTTCTGAGGAGCACTGCTCAGATCCTGGTGGCCAGGAATCACAGAAAGAAGGGAAGAGCCAGGAAAGGAGACATATCCTTCCAAGTCATGCCCCAGTGACCCACCTCTTCTGACCAGACCCTCCTCCCAACAGCACAAACAGCTGCAGAGCTCAATAGCAGATAAGTGCAGTGACCCATGATGCAACACCTTCCAGAAGCCTCATCCATGAACATATGAGGCTTTAGGGAACATCCCTGATATAAATTATAACAGCTGAGCAAGTAACTGATAGAAGAAAACTAATCTGGTTTCTTTCTACAAAAATATGACAGAGAAGAAAAATCATCCATCATCAAAAATTCTTCCATGAGGCACAGCTCTCATTGAAGGTGGTTCTTGTAAGAAACTGCATTTACCAGCCTTGCTTGCATTCAGAAAATTGACTAGAATTCAGTGATGGCGAACCTATGGCACGCATGCCACAGCCAGCTGTTTATCATTGAAACCTCTAAAAGGTTCACCATCACTGGGCTAGATCCTGCTAACACAATGTGAGTAAAAGCAATGTATATCACTTCTGAGTTTGGATTTTTAGAATAAGAAATGAGTAACAAGCAATGTGTATCATGTCCCAGTGGGCATTCTCTTCATAGTCTTCCCCACCCTGCTGACTAATGCAAAGGGTTTTGAAATTTGAGAATTTGGTCAAACCACAAAGGTGAGAGAAGGCTGGGTCCCCAAATTGCCACATGGAGGAAAGCAAAGCTCTCTATTGACAAGAAAAACTCATCATTGCTGCTGCAACAAATGAGGTATATGATTTCAGCAGCTATTACCCTAACCAAAAGTTAAGTTTCTAATTGAAATATACATAATTATAAATATCTTTCTAATATTGCTATAATTTTGGGCAAGATCTAAAAGAGTATACTCAAGAGCAAATGTTAAGAATCCTGAGTAAGCTTTATATGTGATTATTATAATCTGCCGATGCAAACAATGTGATTCTTACTGACAAGTGCTTTGCTATTTTTTTAGCCCCAAACACTTGAGAGTTAGGATAAATTTCTGGATGTAATAATAGGTACCCAGGAAAATAACCAACAGGTAATATTGACTTCTTTAATGAGGAAAAGTGGATATATAGTTTGCTTCTGACAGTTCAATTGACAATCTTTTCCTAGACCCAAATATATTTCCCCTCAATCTTTTCTATCAAAAATGTGTCAAAGAGGGGCCGGGGATTTAGCTCAGTGGTGCCGCTGCCTGCCTCGCAAGCGCAACATCCCAAGTTCGATCCCCAGTACCAAAATTTAAAAATAAAAAAAATGTGTCTAAGAAATATGTATCACAGAAGTACATGAAAGCAAGTTTACTTCCAAAAGCCTACAGTGTGCTTTAATTTGTCCTTTATTTGCTCAAGTTTAGCAGAATGGGGTAATTTTTGGACATACCTTTACTTAACAATATAACATCCCTCCTGTCAGTTTTGTTTGCACTTTTTTACTTTTTACATTAAACCACTGTATTTATTTTAAGCCAGGACAAGGAGAAACCTCTGACCATATTCCTCCAGTCAAAAACCTTCCTCAAAATCTAATCTTACCAATTTGCCAGACTTCACATCAGCCACTAAACTTCAAATAATCATATAAAATATTTATTGAATTCTTTGAGCTGAACCTTTGAGAGGTAAACACTGATTGGACTGGGCCTTTCCTTCCTAAATATGCATTTTAGACAGTTTTTGACTTTGCAGTTTTCAAATAGATAAAAGTGATTTCTTCACGTTAAGCAATAGAAACCTTAAGCAAAGTAGAATTCTTGTTCATTTGAAAAAGGATTGAACCTGTGGAAAATTTTGAGATGAGATGTGAGTGCAAAACTGGTAAAACGTGTGTGTGTGTGTGTGTGTGTGTGTGTGTGAGAGAGAGAGAGAGAGAGAGAGTTCATGAAGAGATTTAAGGCTCAAGCTTTTATGTATTTAAGTAGACATCACTCAATTTACTGGAAATTTGCAGATGCTCTATGAATTAGAAGGCAGCAGGACATCATAAAAGTATGTGAAAAACAATATATGAAAAAATTTATTCACATTATTTTCTGGCAAAGAAAAGTCATTGATAACAGAGGCAAATAGTATTAACTGTATCATAGGCTTCCCTTCATTCCCACAGGTAAAATAATATACTGCTTTTTTCTCTGTTTCCCTCTGCTGAATGTAAATGCAGTTTTATAAGCACTTTGAGTTTCTGCTATAGAAAGATTTGGAAATTAAAAGATGGGTGAGTCTTGTTCTTAGCCTTCAAGGTACTTCTGGTCCAGGGAAATAGATGCAATAAAAGGAATTAGATTTGGGATAAAAAGGTCCTGGAGATAGTTGAGATGATATATTTTGTTACATATATTTTACCACTGCACACAGAGAGACACACACAAAGAGAGAAATTCTCTCCTCTCCTTCTTTTGTCAGAGGAAAAATAAACAAAAATAAATCAACTGGCACCGGCACCATTCCTGGAGCAAGAATGAATTAGAAGCTTATGTGTGTATTTTCTATTTGGGATGCTGTCAGGCCAGGCAGATGGTAAAGACTCAAGTGCATCCCAGCACCCCACAGGCAGGGTAAGGCTGAATTAGAGCCATGTCATCAGGCAAATGCTCTTTCTAGAAATGTGCGTGACTACAGTATCTCTGAGAAAAACCAATACTTTTGAGAAGTGTGCTCCCTTTACAGGCACAATGATTTAGATACAGTTTGAACACCCTTCCTCCCACCCAAATGTCCATGTGTCCCTTGTGTGAGGATGTGGAAGAAGATGGGACTTTTAAGAGGTGGGCTCCATGGGAGGTCTTTGAATCATTGGAACTGTGATTTCAAAAGCGATAAAGATAGTTCTCATGGGACCCTGGTTAGTTCCTGCAAGATAAACTGGTATAAAAGCCTGACCCTGGCACCACCGAGCTCTCTCTGGCTTCTTGTCTAGTGATGCAATTTCTTCCCATCAGGTGCTCCCACCCTTACCATCTGCTTTGAGATAATATAGCCAAAGGGAAGCTCTCACAAGAACTTGTGCCATATTGTTTGGACTTTCACCCTTCAAAACTACAAGCTTAAATAAGCCTCTTTTCTTTATAAAGTTAGCTTGCCTCAGGTGTTTCATTGTACTAACATAAAATGAACTAATACAACATCTAATTCAATAAGGGTACCAGCTTGTCTCCTGCTCTCACAAAAGATCAAGGCCAGGTTCGTGGGTATGAAACCAGCACAGCCATGGAAGTTCTGTTCTCAGAATGGCCTTAATATATTTTCAGCAAGAGATTCCAAATAAATATTTTACTCTAGGCCTAGAAAACTTGGCAGGTAGTCAATCTGGCAAAGGTAGGAAGATACAGCCCTTTCCTTCCAGGGCCTTTATAAAAGGCAGGGAGGTGCAATGTTAGGAGGATGCGGCAAGAAACATTTGTCAGGTTGTGAGAAGACAAAAGAAACTGAGGGAGAGAAATCTCCATGGAAGAGAGACCCAAAAATGGAACTATGGAAGTGTGCATAGGGTGAGGTAAGGATTTAGGCAGCACATCATAGGTCATAAGCTTGACATGCATTCACTTAGGAAGTGCAAGGTAACTTCTGAGATAACTAGAACTTTTATCTCTATAAAACCTTATACTGACATTAAATTAAGTAACATGGCTTGCTGGAGGCTAATAGGACAAGAACTAAGATAGGAGAGTCAGCTTTGCCCCTGTCCTTCTGAGCTCCTACTTAGGCACTAGGTGAGGCTGGTCTTTCCATCATCCCTCACCACGAACCTGCAGGAAGTTTCCGCAGTAATGAAGAGGAAAGCCCAAGAAACCCCAAACTCTATGATTCACATATTCTGAAGATTGCCCCATATGGAAAAGGAAAGATTCAAGAGCTCCTACTATTGTGTTCAAATTGTGTCATTATTAGACCATTATCTCTTTACGTAGAGTTTGAAATTTTTATTGTAGATATATGTAACTGGCTTATGGAGGCCTGCCAACTATTGAGATATAAATATGATTTTTGTTTTGTTTCATTTTCTTGCTAGTGGTTATTCCTAGATGTCTCATATAACTAATACCTCCCTTAATAGCATCTTGACCCAATTCTGTAAGTTTTTAGACACTCTGACTTACACAAACTATATCCCTTTCATTTCTTAGAAATATTTATTTTTAAAACTTCAAAACTGCATCAAATTCAAATCTTTTCTATCTATCCTCACCTCAAGAACAGGCCAGAACTTTGACCTGACTGACCTAAAATCGGGAAGATAGATTGCATGATCTGAATTCCACACTTCTCCTTTCCCCTCCTCTACACAATGCTATTTCTTTCTCAGTCAGGGTGGGACCAAGGAAGCAAGAAAAGAACAAAAAAATACCTTCTTTACTGGGCCAGGTTATAGCCTGTTCTGAGTCTGCTGGTGGTGACTGCTATTCTGTCACTGCATGTACACTCTGGTTAGCTGGGGTGGAGGAATGGTGGCTCCCACATAGCCCACTAGTAAAAAGCTCAATTCCCTGGTAAAGCACACACCCTTAAAAGGGGTTAAAATATTTTTAATTGCCCTTTTAAAAAGGGAATTTGGGGGGAACCTACACTTGGCCTTAGTAAAATCAAGCATCTCCTCCAGAGAAATGTGAGAAGGGGGAAATACCTGTCTTCCCCTTGTACTAACTATGCAGAAAGAGGGTATTTGGTGTTATAGCTTGTTTCTGAATTTGTTACCATTTTAAGGCTGAGGGAAGGTAGCTGAACCTCCAATTGGGTTTGCTCTGAACTTAGAATGTGGATGGTAGCCATTATACTAGGGAAATCTGATAGCTTGTTACACTTATGTCACCATTACTAAAAGTAAAATAATTATTATAATTTATACCTATTAAATAATAATAATGATATAGAGAACATTTTCATGACATAGAGAGAATTTTCACAAGCCTATAAAAGGACAGATTGAGGACAATTTTCTGGAGGACAGAATGTCTTATCTAAGTTAAAATTAGGAAGTAGAAATTACCCTACTAAACATATAGAGGTAGTATAAGGTATCCCAACCTTGGCGTTATTAACACTAGGCCAGATATTCTTCACTGTGAAAGGCTGTCCATGCATCCCTGGACTCTACACACTTTATAACAGTAGAACCCTTCTCCAATTTACGACAAATAAAAATGTCCCCAAACACTTCCAACTGTCTCTTGGAGGGGGAAAACTGCCCCTGGTTAAAACACTGGAGTAGAGTCTTACGAACAGAGAGAAAATCATAACCAAAGGTACAAAATGAGAAATGGGATGCCATTCTGAAATCTACATGTAGTTCCATGCTACTGGAGTGTACTGTGCAGCTCAGGGCATGGAAAGATGAGGGAATGAGAAACATGGAAAGCTGATAGCTGAGGGTCTGGTAAGGCATGTAATGCAGATATGATGGAATGTCATCCCTATGGTTATGTTGAGGCTCAGAAAGAGAAAGACATAACCAAATTTGAACTTTAGATAAATGATAAGAGGGCATGGAAAGAAGAATAAAACTTTAGGCAGCTGGATCACTCAGGAGCTATGTAGGAAGTCAAGGTGCAAGATAGTGAAAAACACCTAAACTGGAGAAATGGAAAGAAGCACAGAATAGAAGTAAAATGTATATAGGAAGCCTGCATAGATGGTCCCATAGCTGATGATAAAAGAACAAAGAAGGATGGACTTTCACATTCCTTCCCTGGGAAGAGAACAAAAAGCTTGAATGTGCTGAGTTTCAGAGCTCTGTTGTTGGTTAAGAGTTTAATCTCAATTTTTGACAGTATTCTGAACTTCCCAAGCAAGAAACATTCTGAGAATTTGAGTGGCAAGAATGCTTATATTTTTATCCTTTTCACCTTAGGTGACTTGTTCAACACACACAACATCACAAGCAGGACAGCCATGTTTTGTTAGTAGTTTAGAATCCTTCCTTTCAAATCCTATTGTAACATTACTTTAACAATGATCAGATCACTAATGAAAATTATCGTGTGGTATGATTTAGATCTAAAGTGTCCCCCAAAAGTCTTGTGCTCAGAAGAGAGGATTTTTGAAGGTTATTGGATCCCGGTGGTGCGTATCAATGGATTGAATTACTGATGAACTCAGAGCTGACTGTGCTGTTAGGAGGAAAGGCCTGAATAGAAGAGGAGAGTCACTGGCAGCCTGGCCTGTAAGAGTATATCTGCCTTCCTGGCTCCTCCTTTCATTCTCTGCTTCCTGGGATGAGCAGCTGTTCCCTCCCATCCCATTTCTGCCATGGAGCCAACTAGCCATGGACTAGACCCACTGAAACTGTGAGCCAAAATAAACTTCTTTAAACTGTGGTTGTTGTGGTCTTTTATTCTAGTGACAGGAAAGTAACTAATACATCAGGGTTTTGCTATTATCTCTGAAAAACAGTATTAACAGTAAAAAATAAAAATGAGAGCAACAGAGAGAGACAGAGACAGAGACAGAAAGAGTCACACAGTTCAAGGTACTGTGAGAGAAGGGGGTGCTTCTTACAAAGAATTTGATAAAAATGACTTTATCCTAGGTGGGCACTTTTTGTTAGATGAGAACATGGCCATATCTTGCTTTGATAAATTATTAATTAATTCCAACAGAAACTGCTATCTGACAAAGGAAAAATATGGACCAATAATACCGATACAGAAGCAAAACAATACTTCTATAGAGTTAACTAACACACATCATCGGTATTTTTAATGTTCTATATGGTATAAATCTTTTTAAAGGACATTTATCTTCTAAACATCTCTTCATGTTAAGAAATGCAGCAACTTAAGCTGCCCTTACTGGCCTCTTTTTCTGCTCTTTTCAATGATCCAGATAGTTTAAAACTGATAAGCAGCAGCTGAACTACACAAAAGACTCATGATAAACAGAAATAAAGTGAGGACAGGTAATAGGAAGAATTCAGCTCCAAGTGACATAAACTCCTAAATGCAAATCCAAGCTTCACACATGGCTACAACAGTGCCCCTCAGTGAGACAAAAGGGCATTTGACTGATTTCTTTAAGTACATTTTTCACGTGTTAATGTTGCAAGAACATAAAGATTCCACTTCCTGCTGGACATACTCATTCCCAGTGGCTTCATATCCAAATAAAGATTTGAAGGCTCTCCAAACAACACATAACAACATGAGAGGATGAAGGAAATAAGAAAACAGAAATAAGGAGGAAGGAGGGGGTTAAGAGCCATTTGCACTCCTCTTTATGTTCCACACTTGTTTAATAGATTATCATCAGTACTACTATTAACTTGGTTTTAGCTAAGTTGCAAGTGAGACTGCTGTGAGCATTAGAAAAGCTCACTTCTAGGGTGAAATATTATGTACTGGGGTAAGGCAAGGATGTCTAGGTTTCTTAGGCATGCCTTGGTTAGTGGTGCTGTGTTTCATTCTTGGTTGTCCAATGTAAATTGCTTCACCTATCTATCTAACATAGTTGTAATCAGCAAAATGGGAATAATGAGCCAAATATTATGAAGAAAGGGCATGGTTGACCTCAATTTGATCCTTTTAGAAATGACCTCCACAGCAGCACCCCTCAAAGTATGGTCCATGGGTCAGTAGTATCAACATTATCTAGAAATTCATCAGAAAGCTGAATTACAGGATCTGCCTTATATTTATTAAATTAATCAGAATTTGCCTTTTAACAAAATATGCAAGTGATATTGATGGCTCAAGGATCACACACTGATACCACTGTCCGAGAACCA
This sequence comes from Heterocephalus glaber, assembly GCF_000247695.1. Next base: position 2,844,459 of record NW_004624733.1, on the reverse strand, counting down.
CACTGCTAATCTGCAAACTGTCTGTCTCTACTCCACTACTAGGTAAGTTCAGAATCTGCGTGTAAGCATTTAAAATGCTTAGGATCCTGTGACCTTGTGGCCACACTGAAGCACAACGGCAGTGGAGTCTCATGCCTTTCAACAGAATGGACCAGTGGGGGCCCCAGGTCTTATGTGGTGAGTTGGGTATGGCACGAGCTGCTCACTGCCATGAAAAACAGGACCATGTGTTAGCAAGATGGATTTTTTAAAAAAGAAATTAAAAGGGAAATTAGTTCTTCATTGTAGTATCTTAAAAGCACTATTTTAAAGTAGGGGTCAGCAATTCTTTTCTACACGGGGGCAGATAGTAGATATCTTAAGTCCTGGAGATCATAAGGCTCTGTCTCAACTGCTCAACTCCTTCACTATAAAATGAGAATAATGATATGTAAACAAATAATTGTGGCTCTCATTTGGTCAAATTTTATTTGAAAAAATAGGGAGAAAGGTAGATTTGGCCCACAAGTAGTCCTGTGCAAACTCTTATTTTAGAAAAATGAGTGTTAGTTACCAGGTGTGGTGGCATGTGCCTGTCAGCCCAGCACTTTTGGAGGCTGAAGCAGGAGAATCACAAGTTTCAGCCCAGCCTGGGCAACTTAGCAACTTACCAAGACCTTGTCTCAAAAAATTAAAAAATTTTTAAAAATAAAAATAAAAACTGGCTCAATCCCCAGCATCTCAAAGAAAGAAAAAAGGATGAGTCTTAGCCAAATAAAATGTCACAAAATCATGCTGAATTCAGTCGGCCCAATAGAAACCCTTATTTTTATAGTTATCTGACACATAATAATTGTGCATATTTTGTACATATTTATGGGGTACAGTGTGCTCTCTTAACATGTATGCAATGTATAATAATCAGATCATGGTAATTAGCATATCTATCACCTCAAACATTTATTATTTCTTTGTGTTGGGAACATTCAAAATTCTCTCTGCTAGCTGTTTTTCAATTCATGTCAACCAAAGTTACCCCACTGTGATATAGAACATTAGAAGTTATTCTTCCTATCCAGCTTCACCCCTGTGCATGTTAACATCATTCCACAGCCCCCTCCAAGCTACCCATTCCAGCCTCTGGTAAGCATTATCTGCTTTCTACTTCTAACTTTTTAAACTTCCACATAGAAATGAGAAGAAAGTGAGGACACTCAGTATTTATCTTTCTCTGCCTGGTTTATTTCCCTTAATTATAAGATCCTCTAATCTCATCCATTTTGCCACAAATAACAGGATTTCATTCTGTTTTATAACTGACTAATATCCCCTTGTGTATATAAACTATATTTTCTTTATCCATTCATCTCTGGATACCTAGGTTTATTCCACTCTTGGCTATTGTGAGTAGTGCTACAATAAATGTGAGAATGCAAATATCTCTTTAACATACAGATTTCTTTTCTTTGGTTATAAAGGCAGAAGTGGAATTACTGGATCATATGATAGTCCTGTATCTAGTTTTTTGGGTGACCTACATATTGTTTTCCATAATGGTTGTATTAATTTACATTCTACAAACAGTGTATGAGAGTTCCTCTTTCTCCATATCCTTACTTCTGAGAACCAAGGAGGAGATGGCACACACACCCATGGCCCTCTACTTTATCGGGGATTTCCCTACAATGTCCAAAACAGACATAGAAACTGCTCTTACCCTTGTGTTCTATAATAGTGTGAAATCCATTAGGATAAACACATCTGTGTCCAAACACATCTGGAAAACCATTAGCTACCACTGTAGAAAGACAACAGGATCAAAAAGGAAATTCCATATCACAGAAGAAAAAAGTTAAATCTCCTTCTGTTTCAGGGATTTCAAAACTACTGCCCATAAGCCAAATGTAGCCTATTGCCTCTTTCTGTAAATAAAGTTTTATTGGAACAAAACTATACCCATTTGTTTATTGCCTATGGCTACCTCCAAGCTACAATGGAGAGTCAAATAGCTGCAAGTGAGAACTTATGGCCTGAAAAACTAAAATGTTTATTACTTGGATCATGACTGGCAGCCTCTGTTCTAGGAAGGTACAAGCAAATGAATAAGGTGACCAGTTTCACCATTAATAGAACTTCTTCCAAACAAATGGCAAAGAGCTTCTGCTGAGTTCCTCCCAAGTTTTCTGGCAGCCTTCAAGTGCCTTTTAAGTCCTTTTACTGTTCAAACTATTAAGAAAGTTACTTACTCATGAAGCAGTCTATTTGTCATGTAAAGGCAGCAATAACTTGGTGCTTTTTACATTAAATTTATACAAAGGCTATTAAAAGTCCTGACAAGTAAAAAGTTTGACAATATCAACTCTGCATCTAAACCTCTGAAATTGTCCCAGAGTTGGTGAAGGGAAAAGAGAGAACAATTGCTAAACAAATAAGGTCTCTTATTTCCCAGAGAATTGGGGGCTGTTTTAGTTAAAGATTCAAAGAATAGAAGACATCATAAATACATGCAGCAAATTTCAGAAAACAAAACCTTCCGGCCTTTGAATTCATTGTAACACTCTTAACACAGCAGGAAAGTAGGCTGCAATAGTTTGAGTAAAAGCATAAATACCCACACACAGACATACAAAAGTTCTGCGTAACATAGTGTTAACAAAACACAGTTGTTTCACTTTTAGGAAGTTGGAAGGAAGCAAGGCCTGCATCATTTATCTAAAGTTCTACGGTAATAGCTTACTAATACTTCCAGTGCCACCTTCTGGCCACCTAATTCTACTGCATGCTCCTTTTCACAAGGCTTCATTTTCCCCAAATCAGAGAAAAATTGGTACTAGAATCATTGACATAAGAAAAGAGATCTGTAGCAGTGTCTAGAGACCTTTCCAGATTACAGAGAGCCCGACCAAGTTTCCCTGAACTGACTTTTAAGACATTACATGCCTCAAATGAGATATCATTTAGTCACATTGGAAAGACAAGAGGGAGCACTTCCAACTTTACTTATTGGTTCCAAAATCTTCAGAACTCTCAATTAGGAAGACAGATTTAACTACACTACTGACCATTCATTCCTAGCTCTCCCTAAGCCCCAAAGACATCCACACAAAGGGCAAGTCATTAGAGGAGACAAGAGGTAAGTCACTATTTTGAGCCACCTTCCCTAGACAAAGAAGAGAGCCCCACTCCACTCTTAGGTTTTAGAGTAGGCTTCTTTAGCCATACTCCTCATGGATATACTATGGGGGTCAAATATTGATAGCAAAGGTATTCTCTCTTCAGTTTTGTAACTCTTGCTGCAGAAATTAAGTAGAGGAAGCACTCAGGGTCCATTAGGCAAAGCCCTCTTACAGTCACTAGAACTCTTCTCTCCAGAACAGGAGTTCTCTAATTTCTCTGCCTTCAGGCCCAGCAACAGACTGGATAGATAGCAGAGCCCAACTGAGGGTTTTAAGTAGGAAAGTGAGGAAGAAAAGACCTAAGGCATGACAGGGAGATGAGGTCTAACTGGAAATACATGAGGACCTGGGGAAAAAGCAAGAGTTTAGCTGTCTCTCTCTTGACAGAAATGTGGGCCTGGCCTCTGTATACTAATCCTTTTACTTCTGATTTGAAAAACATTTGGCTTCCTGAAAAGTAAAAAATACCAGAGGGCTTTTCTTAATCCATCTTGTACATCCTCAGAATTGACGTCAATAAGCCACAAAGGGAGTTTGTACCAGTCTTCCCCAGACCAAATAATGATGGCAAGGATATGAGACAAAGATCTTCCAGGGCCCCTGAGGGAGGAAGCAGAAGAATGTTCATAGGGTTCCCTGGGGTTCTGGGAGGAAGAGAGAGAAATGCATCCCTCTGGGGAGAAATGGCATTTGTCTCAAAGAAAAATGTTCATTTGGAGGTAAATGTCATACTTTATGTAACCATGTAATGATAAAGGAAGTAAACTGCTATCTCTTAGAATATTATAAAAGCAATATATGTGCTTAAAAGATGTTTCATTTATAATTACAGCTGTAACTTTCATCAAATAGGCATTTATTACTCATTTTATTGATGATGAAATTGAGGTTCAGAAAAGTTCTGTGAGTTTTCCAAGGTCAAAAGGAAATAGGTAGAAAGAAATCCCATTCTGTCCCCAAAGCCTGTGCTTGGTCTAACTCTGGCCCATGTCTCCATGATTACAGTAGTTGGTTTACTCTCACAAAAGTGCTAAATGAGCCCTGAATTGAGTATATTTCTAAACCTGAGAACCTGAAACACAGTTTCTACATTACTGTCACAATGCAGAAGTGTTCCCATGGACAGATCACTCCTACCTCCAAACTCCAGCTGGAACAGGCCATGGGCAGGGGCCTTGGAGCTGGCTCCAGCAACAGTGCTTCTTGCAGACAGAGCAACAATAGCTGCTCTAACTCTTGCCAAGTGTCTTAGTTTGGGCTCCGACAGAAAAGTGCCATAGACTGAGAGGCTTACAAACAAACAAAAAAAATTTATTTCTCACACTTCTGGAGGTAGAAACCTGAAAATCAGGGTGCCAGAACAGTCGGATTCTGGTGAAGAGCCTCCTCTAAGTCACAGACTGCTGGCTCCTCGTGTTTTCACATGCAGGAAAAGTGTGAGAGTTCTCTGAGGATCCTTTCACAAGGGCACCAATCCTGCTCATAACTGTTGTATTTCCAGGACTCAATTACCTCCCAGAGTCCCTGGCTTGTAATGTACCAGGGATCAGTATCCCAACATAGGATTTTAAAGACATAAACATTCAATTTTGTATCGTGTTGACAACCTGAAAAGCATTGCCCATTCTCAGCCCCTCAGTCATCATCTCATTGCCATCTTTCACTTTTTTTTCTTTACCTGGACTGTGCTAGAGTAAAAGAAGAGCATAGGATGTACAGTAGATAAATGTTTATCCTGCTTCATAATTCAGTTTCACTAGCCACAGACTTCCTACGGCAAATATCAACAACTCAAGGATAACCCAGGTAAGGAACATCTCCACAGTGACCAGGAGATGGAGAAACAATACAAAGACCCTGAAAAGGATAAGCAACTCTGCACTGACCTTGAAGCTGCCCTTGTTGATACCCAGTAGCACCTTAGGAAGCAGAAAGTAGAAGGGCAAGTTTTTGAAAGAAATCTTTTTCTAGTAAGAAGTTTGAATCTTGAATTTAATAAATATTCCACCAAAAGATACGTGCTAACCCAACAATGACTATTTAGAAACAAAAAAGGCCAAAGTGAAAAGTACCAAAATACCAAAAACTGATGTATATTCCGTTTTTCCACTATCAAATGGAATATGGAATTGAATACAAGATGTAATTTTTAGGAGTAAGTACTACTCCCCCACACCCAGTACTGAGTATTGAACCCATGGCCTGGCACATGCTAGGCAGATGCTCTGCCACTGAGTTATATCCTCAGCTCTTTTTTTTTTTTTTTAAGACAGGATTTTGATAAGTTGCCCAAGTTATCCTGAAACTTGCAATCCTTCTACCTCAACCTCCTGAGTAACTGGAATTACAGGCATGGGCTACCACATCCATCTAAGTACAAACTTTTTGTTTGTTTTTGCACATTTGAGTTGCAATGTATAAATGTTTAATACTTGTGTATTTGCTTTATGTCAAGTAGCCTCATTTCCTTTTGACTTGATAAATGTAGATTTCAGCAAGGCACTTTTTTTTAAGTCTCCCATGATATCTTTGTGAACAGGACAGAGAAATGCAGGCTAGATGATTGAACACTTATATGAGCTCTCATGTTACCCATATTTTCTTTCTTTTTGGACACCAAATTTTCAGGGAAATATTAACAAAAGTATATTTTTGGATAATAGTATGACCAGAATGATGAAATATCTGGTAATGAGGAATGGTGTTTTATCTCAAAAAAAGGAAGACTCCAGGAGAAAGGGAGAAAGGGTTTATGTGTGTGATACCACAGAATGAACATCTCTTGGAGGTAACCAAGGTTCAAACCATAAATCTCCCTTTCGCATAAAATTCTTTCTATAATACTCACTCACTTACTATGCTCTATTTTGTAACTCCAGTGCTTTCCAAAGTATCTTCAGGTCAGGGTAGCAATGTGGGAAGCTGGGAGATAAGAAGTCAGAGCTAGATAAAAGGGGATAGCAGAAATGGAAATCCTGGGAGAAGAACCAGTAGCCAAGAGGAGTTAATATTCACAAAGTAAGTTCATATTCTAGATATGGCACCTAGGGTACAAATCCAAATGGAAGGCAATAGGGATCTATCACAAAAACAACAAATCTGGAGCTGATCTGAATCCAGGGAAATTGTTTCAGGAATTGGTGGCAATGGTTGCAAAAACAGCCAAGCCCTGGTTGTAGATCTAACAGCTGAAAAGCAATATCCAGCCATCCTGGCTATAAGGGAAATATCTCAAAAACTCTACTAATGGGGCAAGACAGAGAGGTATTCTAGAAAGAAGGGTATTAGTCTGCCCCAGAAGAGATATAGGAAGCTGCTGCTGCCCCATTCCTAGACCTGCATAGATTTGCCTAAAATTCCATTTTAGGATGATCATTTTTTGTATTTAAATGTAACAGATCCTAAAGGATTTCTTATAAAAATGCTTAAATCCTTGAGGAAAATAATATATTAAACCATTTTGATGCATTAATATCTTAATGAGGCTGATTTCTAGCAGTGGCATTTTATTTCCAGTAGTAGCAGCTAGTTGGGATACAAGATTAAAAATCTACTCTTTCATTTATGTGACTGATAGAAAGCCACATAAGGGCATGATTCACTGCATGGGGCTGGGGGCAAGGCTGACAGAGTAGAGAAGAGCTCAGAATGCAAGGCGGCCTGAGAGACCTGAGTATCTGGAGGCAAAGACAGGAAGAGGATGAAGCCCAGCAAAAAGACAATAAAATATGTGTAAGGGCCCCAAAGGCCACCTCATCCACACCAGAATTCATCAGATAGCCAGGCCTGCCCATTGTTGCTTTATTTTACATCTCTTTGACAACAGGAAAATCCACACACATGCACTCAGTGAATTGCTTCAATCATTCAAAAAATTATTAACAGAATAGCTGAAAGAAAATTACTTGTTCCTTCATAAGATATGAAGTTGCTAAAATTAGACTAGTTTACCTAAGGTCCTTAAAACTTAAAAATTAAGTACTTGCCTTTTGTAAAATCCAAGAGCCCAGTCTCACTCCACCTATTTTTCATAGCCAGAACCCAGGAAATAATTAGAAAATACTGAAAGGGGACATCCAGGAAGCCAAACCAAATGCTCTAAAAATAGCATAATAAACACATGAATTATATGCAAGGCATTCAAGTATTCCTTATTGTAGAAATACAAAATAAGAGGGAAGCCCAGCAATCTCCTAAAAACAGGTACACTGAGAGTGAGAGTTATAAGAAGTGTTTTCAAGAAAAAAAAAGAAAAGAAAGAAAGAGAGAGAGAAAGAAAGAGAAAGAAAGAAAGAAAGAAAGAAAGAGAAAGAAAAAGAAGAAAAGAAAGAAACTATAAAACTAAGTAGAATGTCTAAGAACCTGGGGTCATGTGCAGAGGAAAAGAGCTCTCTCTAGTTGTTCCAATCCCTTTGAGGACACTGGAATGTGAAAGTTCACAATTAAATTTCAGCTACTAGGAAAAGAATAAAATTAGATTACTCAAATACTTACCTCCAACTATGCCTCACAACCTTTATTATCTGCATCTTTCACTGGAATCCTTCTAAGTAATTGAAATTATTTAATGTTTTAAATGTACCCCTGGGCATGTCAGAGCTAATAAAGGTTAAACAATCACTGAATTCAAGTCTTGGACTGATGAGAGACAAGCATGATAGGAAAAATGTGGAAAGGGCTACTGTATTATATAAATTCAAATATGAATAGGATACAAGTACCTCTAAACAAATATAAATAAAGATAATTTGTTGTAAAAATAACATAATACAAAAAAAGATTGGGGTAGGAAAGGATTAGAGAATCACCACATTAACTTGTTTGTGACAGTTCCTTAGTTCTGAGGCCAAGAGTTGGGCTAAAGGAGCACAGAAGATCCCAGCAATGTCAGGTAGTCGGGGAAAATGAGTAAGGTTCTTTTCATTCTAACTAATGTGCCAGGATCTGCTGCTGCCTTAGGTATTCCCTCTGAAGATGCAATGGTCTGAATGTTTGTATCGCCCCAAAATTCATATGTTGAAATACTAACACCCAAAGCATAAGAGACGTAGCCTTTTGGACGATGATTAGATCACTGAAAAAGAAACACCATAAGTGGAATTAGTGTCTCATAAAATAGGCCCAGGGGAGGTAGTTTTTTACCTCCCACCATATAAGGACACAGTGAGAAAGTGCCACTAATGAAACAGGAAACGGTCCATAACCAGACATCAATTTGTTGACTTAGCTTAAACTCAGACTTCTCAGCCTCCAGAAGGATAAGTAATAGATATTTGTTGTTCACAAGCCACCCAGTTTATGTTATTTTCCATAAAGCAGCCAAGATGGACTAAAAGCAATCTGCCATCGGTCTGCCTCACTCAGCATGTTCAAGTCAAAGACACAGCCAAACAGAATTCCACTTGTGAGAGGTTCACAGGAATACCTAGGACCAAGAGGTGAAGGATAATACTGGATCAGTATATTCCATCTTAATGTACATTTTAGTGTACTCCGTCTCAATATACATTTTTAGAAAAGGCCATATGTAAAGAACGTTAAATATGATTGGCCTTACACAAGTCCACATGGAAACTGATAATCTATTAAATTACAGGAATAGTAAATTTTTTTTTGCTTAAATTCTTTTATTGATACATTTTAGGTATACAATATGTTTACATTTCTCATTGGGTGCTTGTACCTGCACATGATGTACCTTGATTCTTGTTTTTCCCCATTCCCTGTGCTCCCTTCCCTATTTACAAAGACTTTGTTTCCATTTCTTCCTTTACTCATAATTTTTCCTTTCCCTTCTTTCCTTTCCCCTTCCCCTCCCACTTCCCCTACCACTCTGGACCTTTTCTTCCTATTTCAAATTATCAATTAATCATTTTAATCCTTATTTACACTTTCAGTTTCTCACACTAGAGAAACTATTCAGTATTTACATGTGTGTCCTATTT
>NW_004624733.1:2808741-2818825 GCF_000247695.1 Heterocephalus glaber | reverse complement strand
TAGATCTTAATATTGTAATTTTAAAAATGTATAACTGATATTGTGTAACAGGAAGAAAAGGTCTAAAAGAGCAGGGGAATTGGGAGGGGTAGGGGAAGGGGAAAAAGGGAAAGGAAAAAATATGAAAAGAGGAAAAAAAATGGAAACAAGTTCTTTGCAAATAGGGAAGAGTGGAGGAGGTGAAGGGAGGGCAAGGGAAGGGGCAAAAAATAAGAACCAAGATACTCATGTAAAGGTACAAGATCCCAATGATGAATGTAACTGTATTTTATCCCAAAAATGTACCAATAAACTTAATGGGAAAAAAAAAAACACTGTGGTATGGTATAACTTTAGGTTCTATTTTAAATGTTAGAATATTAGACTTAGGAGAGACTTTCACAGTATCTCTGGAGAACAGACATAAATGTGTGTGATAAAAGAAAAGAAAAAGGGGGAATGCCAGTCAGACTATTAAGGTAAAAGAAAAAATATGTCAGATCAACACATTGCATTTTTCAATAGTTGTAATTATAAGAAAATTCTCCCATAAACTGAGGTTCAATATAATTCTTAAAACTCAGTAGGACCTTCTGGAAACTTACATAACTAATCTAGTACATATTAATATCTATTGTTTATGAGATATTATTTCCAAACAAATACATTTCTATTGTTTATAAATTACTTAGTCTGTATTGTTTTATCATAGCAACACACTATTTACTAAAACAGTGACACTATGGACTCAAGCTCTAGGCCAATCCCCACAACCCCAGTTCCAGGCCTGCCCCAAAACCAGACAAACCCTCGTGGGCCCAGACATCAGGACAGTCCCACAGATGCAGGACCCAGTCCCATCCCTGTGGACTCGGTCATCAGGGCTACTTCACTGGGCCCTGGAACCAGACCAGCAAGCATCCATGGAACCAGAGTCAAGGATCACCCTCAGATACCCAGCCACCAAGCCTACATAGTAGAACTAGCTTCAAACATACAGAAGTGGAACCAGGTCCCAGAACCACTCTTGGAAGGAAGGCCTCTTTCTGACCCAGGCACAAGACTAGCATTCCCAAGCATGGCAACAGACACCCCATACGTGCCCCCATTTCAGCCATCTCACCGAAATTATCCAGCTAGGGTAATTGATTAAGAGCTTTACCTAGTCTATAAAGACCAACATGAGCATCTACTTCAAATGTTCAAACACTAACAAAAGGCCATTAGATTACAAATAATCAGTAAAACATGACAGCACCAAAGGAACAAAAAAGTACCAGTAAGTGATCCTGACAAAATGTAATCTATGAACTGCTTGACAAGGAATTCAAAATAATTGTCTATAAAACTCTCAGTGAGCTAGAAGAGAACACAAAAAGAAATCTAAATGAAACCAGGAAAACAATTCAACAAAGGAGAAGTTCAACAAAGAGACAGAAAACATTAAAAAAAAAAAACCAACTGAAATTCTGGATCCAAAATTTCAAAAGAGCTTCAACAACAAATTTGTTCAAACAGAAGAATTAGTGAGGGCTAGGGATTTAGCTCAGTGGCACTGTGCCTGCCTTGTAAGTGCAAGGTCCTAAGTTCCATCCCCAGTACTGAAAAAAAACAAAACAGAAGAATTAGTTAGCTTAGAGACAGGTCATCTGAAATTAGAAGAAGAAAATGAAAAAAAGGCTGAAAAGAGTTCATAAAACTTATGGGATTCATCAACTGAACCAATATACACATTATTTCTCTAAGGAGCAGAGAAGAGAAAAACCTTTAAAACAATAAGACCGAAAACCCCAAATCTGGAGAGGTAAGTGAATATACAGATTCATGAATCCCAAGAAACCCAAATAGATTAAATATAAAGAGATCATCACTGACATACTTTATAATAATTTCTCCAAATTCATTCTTTAAGTTTCTTATTAGTACAGGTTTACACTACATAATGATTGCATTCATCATGGGGATTTGGTATATGTACAAAATATATCTTAATTTTATCATTCCTCTTCTTTTCTCCCTCCCTCCCCCAAAACAAAGAGAGAATTTTAAAAGTAATGTTGAGGCAGAGCAGAGCGGCTCAGCTTTATAGCTCAATGTGTCAGCTCTGGGTCACAGCTCTCATAATTTGAAGACTTGAGAATCCAATAGTCAGTAGAAGAGGTGGGAAAAAAACCTTTGTTACACTGGTGAGCCCCAGCGAGCTCAGAGTCTGAGCACTCTACCATAATGGAGAGCCTCCTTATATAAGGATTTACAGGGTAGGTGAGCATGCTCAATGAAGCAGGGGGCAGAGTTACAGAACATTCCTGAAGTAAAGGGGCAGAGTTGCAGAACATTCCTGAAACACATGCCCTGTGAGCATGCTCACTGAAGTGGGGGTGGAGGTACAGAACATTCCTGAGAGGGGGCAGAGCTTAACAGAACATTCCTGAAAGGTCACACAGTTCAAATAGTCACAAACCATTTTGATACATTGGGCCAGAGCCCAGTAACACAAACTTACATTACCAAAACAAAACATTCTATGGAAAAAGAATGGAGGCAAGGCAAGGGCCTGTCTTATTGTATAGCACTTCTCTATCCATAGCAAGAAAAAAGCAACTTATTACATATCAGGAATTCCCATGAAACTATCAGCAGATTACTCCACAGAAACTTTGCAGGCCAGGACAGTGGGAGATGATATTTTCAAAGTGCTGAGAGGGAAAATAAAAAGGCCAAGAATGCTAGACTTTGCAGGTTGTCCTTCAAAATTGGAGGAGAAATGACTTTCACAACAATGAAAGCTGTAAGAATCTATCCCCACTATGCCTACCTTACATGCAATGATAAAGAGTGTTTTTCATGTTTAAATGAAAGGACAATGACAAAGTGAAAACATATGAATATATAAAATTCAATGTAAAGGTAAAAATTCAGAATAATACTGTAATGATGGTGCCTAAATCACTTTTAACTCTAGCATAAAAGACAAAAGTATTAAAAATAACCACAGCTTAAATAATTTATTCATGTAAATTCAATGTAGAAAGATGAGAACTGGGACATCTATGACAAAATGAGGTGGAAAGGGGAAGTTAAAGAGTTTATGTATGTAGTCAAAATTAAATTGTTATCAGTTTAACATACACTGTAAAACATACAAGATGTTTTACTTAAGCTTCATAGTAATAACAAAGAAAACTCTGTAGCAGATACACAAAAGAAAAAAAGGAAGCAAAGAATACATCTACTTTTAAAAGTACAATAACATGTAAGTTAGCAAGAGAGAGTGATACAAGGAAATTATGAAACAGTTGGAAAAAGTTAACAAAATAGCAGTATTAAGTCCTTACCTATTGATTATTTTAAATGGATTACTCTGAGTAATCACTGAGTTGATTTTTAAAAATAAGATCCATTTATTAATATGCTGCTTATAAGAAATTCACTTAAGTTGTGGACACCCATAAAAGTGATGAAGAGTTGGAAAAAGCAAGTCCATGAAAATGGAACCAGCGCACACTGCCCCTGAGAGAAGTCCCAGTGGGAATAGTGCACCAAGGGGATCCAGACCTCATGTGGCAGAGTGCAGAGAGGCCATTGTTCTGAGGTTGTGAAGATGGCAAAGTGGTGAGCAGCAGAGAGAGGGCCTCTATGAGGCTTGTTGTTGAGAAATGAAGCCCACTGGGAAAGCAAAGAGCATCACTGCAATAAAGACCAGCAGACTGCAGTGGTTGGTGAGTGGTTGGGGTCAGCACCTCCTACCAGAACCTGAACTCGCTGTCGGGGGAAGAGCAGCTCAAACCTGCTGCAGAACCTTGCAGTGTTCAACTGCAGGAGATCAGGGAGCTTAATTCCAGCCTCTCAGCCAGAAACGAGCCTGAGTTTCAATGGATTAGAGCTGGCCTGCTGATATTAGTTGACTCAGCTCTGTATGCTGCTGGTGACAGCAGAGACGTGCCTTGAAGGGAATACTATTTTATTTTGTCCTTCTCCTTCCCCTTCTCCTTCATTTCTCTCCTTTCTTATTCCTGTTTTTGTCCTGATGTTTTTATTGATCTTATTTTAACAGGAGTGAATACAGTTTCTAGTTTTCCTGTTGTTGTTAGTTTACTCTGTTCTTGTTTTTGTTCCTTCCTTCTCTCTTTTCCTCTGGTCCTCACCAGTTTCCCAAAGTTTGCATGATCTTCCTGTGTCCTCTAGCCTTACTTCTAACCTTTCCCTCCCCTTCTATTTCTCTGTCCCCTCACCAACTCCTTCTAGGTGCATACATACATAAAATGGAATACTATTCAGCATTAACAAAGAATGAAATCCTATCGTTTAAGATGTGAATAAAATTGTCAAGTAAAAGTGAAATAAGCTAGGCACAGAAGACAATTACAGTATTTCATGGTCTCTCCCAGATGTGGAATTCTTAAAAGTTGATCTAAAAAAATGTTGAGAGTAAAATACTGGTCACCAGAGGCTGGGGAGAAGAAGGGATGGTGAAAGATTGATCAATGGGTACTAAATTGTACTTAAATAGGAGAAATAGATTATCTGTTCTATTGCAAATAGGGTGACTATAGATAACAATAATACACTATATTTCTTTTTATTTTCTTTTGGTACCGGGGATTGAACTCCAGACCTTGCCCTTGCAAGGCAGAAGGTGGAAGCACTGAGCTAAATCCTGGCCCCTACACTTTATTTCTTTTTAAAAGCCAGAAGAGGATTTTGAATGTTGTCAACAGAGAAATTACAAATGTTTGAGGATATAAACACACCTGCCCCTTATCTGAATATTTACAAGTTATAGATTGTATAAAAACACATGTCAAAAACATCACATGGTACCCCCAAAATATATACAATTTTTATATTTCAATTAAAAAATATATTCAATTTTTTTAAAAATATGAAACTACTATGAATAATTATACATCAACAAGTTGAATAACCTAGAAGAAATGGGTGAATTCCTAGACAGATACAGGTAAGATAATTAGGTAAGTTAAATTTTCTTGTGGGAAGTTAGACAGGGCCACCCTCAAGGCACCAGCCCTAAAGGAGCCAACACAGCCAGGAGCCAACATGGAGAACAATTAAGGCACATTTACTGGTTAGCATTATAGAAAAGTAAGAGGTACTACTTCCCCTAGAGATAGATACCAGTGATTGCTATTCTAAACGTAAAATTCCTTGTGTGTAACTTGTTTTCCCATTTGATCCCCATTTAATCAGTATTACCTGGGTGACTCTACTTGTAATCTTATTGGTTGGTCATGGTTTTGTCCCATCTCATGCCCAACCTTATGATTTTCCATTGGGTCTTATAGTTTTTCCCACTTTGTATCCACCTCATCTCATGGCTTTGCCAAATAAAACACCTTTGACACGTGGTGTGGGCAGGCAACTGTTGTGCCCAGATTACGAAGTCCCAAAGACCACCAGGAGGCCGTTTCCGATGTAAGCACACGAGGGTCATTTATTCAAGCTTAAGCAGGGACTCTCAATTGTCACCGACACAGCAGATCAAGATTGAGAGCCCCGAGTTCCAAATTAGCAGGGCTTTTATTGAGATTACAGCAAGCTTCAGTCATTAGCAGCCATATGATTGGTTAACATTTAGCAAGTATGAAGTGTAGAATTTTGATTGGCTAGGCTCATTGGGGGTTGAAGGGGATTACGTATAGGTTTTTACAAGAAAAATGGAGACAAAGGTTAGTGGTCTACTGTCACGTACTGATGGTCAGCAGACATCTTGACTCATGGTCATGACCACCTTGTGTGGATAGTCAGCACGTTAACAGATTGTCCTATAGATAGTGGGCCCGGGACACTTGTTTCTAGGGCAAACAGATGGCTGAGTAATGAGCTTAGGAATCTTGAGTTACAGATCATGTCTTTTGTCCCAGATCAAGCACAAATTTGAGAGAACAAAGGAGACTGCTCCATTTTGGACAAAATGGAGTCATTCTGGTCCCACACAACCTACTTTCTGGTCCCCCTTCTGTCTCTCTTAGACAGAAGTTATCTTTCTCTCAATAAATTTTCCTACTCTTAACTTCCATTGTTCCTAGAATTCATTCTTTGATTTTAAAGAACACAAACTCACATCTCTGATATCTAGTAGGTTTGGGAGTTACATCTACCCCCCCTATATTACTACCAGGACTAAACTATGAAGACATAAAAAAAGTGATGGGCCAATTATAATTAAATAGATTGGATCCATAATCAAAAATTTCCCAAGAAACAAAAGCCCAGCACCCAATTATCTCACTGGTCAATAAAACATTTAAATAATTAATACTAAACCTTCTCAAACTACTCTAAAAAAAGCAAAGAGGAAGGAACACTTTCAAATTTATTTTACAAGGCCAGCATTACCCTCACAGAAAAGGCAGACAAGGACACTGAAAGAAACAGAGCCGAAACAGGAGCACCGAGGCAAGGCTTTATTGGGGAAGGAGCTGCCGGGCTGTCACGAACAAGAGGGGGTAACTGGGTGAGGTTTATAAAGGGTTGTGTGGCGAGAAAGCCTCCTGGGGTAGAGGATTAGTTGTATTGCTAGGGCGGGTGATGGGAGTTTAAACTAATTGGCAGATAAGGATGGGGTGAGTAGCAGGGCGGGGTGACAAGTTCAGTTTCGCTTTCCCAGAGATGATAAATTTTGATTTTACCGAAAGGACCCTTTAATGAGAAACAGACTCTATTTTGAATACTAGACCTCCCTGAGGCCATTCTGTCTAACACACTACAAGGGGCAAAACAAACAAAAAAAACCATTCCACCAATATCCCCAATGAATATAGAATTCCACCAAACTTTCAAAAGAGGATTAAGTCTCCTCCCTTCCCTCTCTCTCCTTTTTCCCCTTCTTCCTTCCTCCCTCTCTCCCTCCTCTTCCCTTCTCTTCTCCTCTCCTTCTTTATTCTCTTCTTTCCTCTTACCTCCTTCTCCCCACCCCCTTCTCCCTCCTTTTTCTTCTTTTCTTCAGTGCCTAGGATTGAACCCAGGACTTCATGTGGCAAGCTGAACTTGCATTCTACTACTGAGCTATACTCCTAGCCCACCGATACTTCAAAGTACTCCCAAAAACTAGAACTGCAAGGAATACTTTCTAATACATTTTATGAAGCCAGTGTGACTCAGATGCCCAAGCAAAAGACATCACAAGAAAATTAGAGGCCAATGTCATTGATGAACACTGATACAGAAATACTCATAAAATATTTAAAAATCAAATTTAACAACACATCAAAAAACTTACATACATGATCAAGTGAGATTTGTGTCTGAGATATAAAGCTGCTTTAACATATGCCAATCAATCAATATGATAATCACACTAACAGAGAAGAGAAAACAACCAGGCAATTATCTGTTTTCATGGAAAATGCATTTGACAAAGTTCTACATCCTTTCATGACAAAAACTCAACTGTTAAGGTACAGAAGCAAAGTTCTTGAACATAATAAAGGCCATGGGGGGGCGGCCTACAGTTAACATAATCAGTGGGGAGAAGCTGAAGAAGACCTTCCTGTCAGATCTGGTACAAGGCCAGGAAGCCTACTTTCTCCACTTCAGTTCAACATTGGACTGGGAATAATATCAAGCACAAACAAGAAAAAAAAAAATAGAAAAGATACTAAACAAAAAGGAAGAATTAAAAGTACCTCTATTTACAGATAGCGTAATTGTATATGCAAAAAAATCCAAAAAAACTTCCAACAAAACTGTTAAAACTAAAAAATGAACTCAATAAAGTTGCAGGATACAAAATCAACTTATAAAATTCCATGGCAATTCCATACATAAATGATAAGCTACCTAAAAAGACATTTTAAAAAGCTCCATTTACAAGAGCATCAAAAATAAATGAAATACTTAGGAATAAATATAATCAAGGAAATGAAAGATCTGAACACTGAAAATAAGAAACTAGTAAAAAAATTAAAGATAACACAAATAAATGGGAAGATATTTCATTCCTATGAATCAGAAGAATTAATAATTTTTAAATTCCTATATCACCATGAACAATATCCAGGTTCAATGAAACCTTGTCAAAATCCCATTGGTGGGTCAGGGATGTAGCTCAGTGGCACCATGCCTGCCTGGCAAGAGCAAGGTGCTGAGTTCAATTCGTGGTACTGGGGGAAAAAATTCCAATGGCATTCTTCAGAGAAATAGAAAAAAAATCTGAAAATCTGTATGGAACAACAAAAGACCCCAAGTAGCCAAAGCAATTCTGAGAAATAAAAACAAAATTAGAAACATACTTACCAATTTAAAATTATATTATAAATTTATAGTAATCAAAATAGTATGATGCTGGCACAAAAATAGGCATATAAATCAGTAAAACAGAAGAGAAGGAAATAAATCCAAACATACATGCTCAATGAATTTTCCACGAGGGCATCCAGAAGACACTATAGATAAAGGATAGTCTCTTCAATAAATGGTAGTAGAAAAGCTGGATATTCATATGCAAAAAAAGTTGGCAAAAATCAACTCAAAACGGATAAAAGACTTAAACCTAAGAGTAGAAGCCAGAATACTTCTAAAAAAAAACATAGGGGAATATCTCCTTGACATAGGCCTTGTCAATGATTTCTTAGATATTAGATCAAAAGCTCAGGCTATGAAAGCGAAACTAATAAATTGGACTAGCTCACAGTAAAAAGCTCCTGTACATCAAAGGTAACTATCGACAAAATAAAAAGGCAGCTTATGAAACTGGGAAAAATATATGCAAACCATATATCTGATAAGGGATTAATACCCAAAATTTATATAACAGATCATATAACTCAATAACAAGAAAACATATAACTCAATTAAAAAGTGGGTAAATGATCTGGGTGGACATTTCTCCAAAGATGATTTCTGAAAGGGTCGCCAAAGGAGGGGGGCACACACGGGCATCAAGCAGCAAGCCTTCATTGGGAGCAGCAGTATGCAGTCTGCCGGGACTGACTCACAGGAGGGAGATCAGCCACAGTTTGGGCTGAACTAGGGGTTTATATGAGATTTTGCAGGTGGGAGAGCACTAGTCCACTGGTGGGGGGTGGGTAATTGGGGCTGGGGTATGTAGCAACAGGTTTCGGTCTAGGGGATGGGAGTAATTGCTTTCCGGAAGCCCCTATCTCACTGGAACATCTGACTAAGAAACCGGTGGGGCAGAAAGACCTTAACTAGGTAGACAGTCACTAACAAAGGGAAGTAATATCTTAGTTATGCGGAAGTTCCCTGTTCCTTGTGGCTGGAGTGGGGCAAAGGGAAAGGAGAGGAGGGGGCTTGTTCTGTGGGGGCTCTGAAATACCTAACAATTTTAAAATGGCCAAAAGACATATGAAAAGTTGTTCCCATCACTAATAAGAGATATCAAAATCAAAATCACACTGAGTGGTAAGGACCCCCCCAAGGCACGCCCACCAAACACCCTGGGAACCACGCAGGTGCCTGCAATAACAGAGCCTCCCCAGCCCCACCCCACCCCCCAGGCCTCTTGGCTGTGCAGCTAACTGGTTCCACACTACAGAGGCACAGGGGGACATAAAGGCCATTGTCCTGAGCTGCAGAAGAGAACAACAGAGAGAGGTTCTCTCTCAGGCACCCTGATGAAAACTGAAGCCCACTGGAAAAGTGAAGAGACTCTCTGCAATAAAGGCACACCAGACTACCATACTTAGTAAGTTGGAGGGATCATCACCTCCCATGGGAACCTGGACTATCTTCAGGTGAAAAGCAGCTGGAACCTGCAATAGAACCTTGCACAGTTCAATCCTGAAGGAGGACAGGGAGTTCAATTTGGGACTTGCAGGCAGAAATCTGCCTGAATCTCATAGGTCTGGGACTGGCTTACTGAGACTCATTGACATAACTGCACACTGCTGCCCACTTTGTCTACTGTGACAGCAGAGACATACCCTAAAGGAGTCCCTTCACTTTTATCCTTTATTTGTTATTTTCAAAATTAATACCTTTTTTGCTCTTATTTTAAATTTCTTTTTCTTATTTTCTACTCTCTTTTTTTCCCCATTAAGTTTATTGGTACATTTTAGGTATAAAATACAGTTACATTCATCATTGGGATCTTGTACCATTACATGAGTATCTTGGTTCTTAT
>NW_004624733.1:2749868-2760518 GCF_000247695.1 Heterocephalus glaber | reverse complement strand
GAAACAAAGTCTATGTAAATAGGGAAGGGTGGTGGGGGTAAAGGGTGCATAGGTAATGCGGGGAAAAATAAGAACCAAGATACATCATGTTCAGGTAGAAACACCCAATGATAAATGTAAATGTATTGTATACCTAAAATGTACCAATTAATATATAAATTTTAAAAAAAACATTCGCCGTAAAATAAACATTTCTCTAAGATGCTTCTTTATGGGTACATTCGTAGTACACTATGATTACATTCATCATGGGTAATTGGTACATGTACATATTTCTCAATTCTTAACTCCCTCCTTTCCCCTCCTTCCCCCTCCCTGCATCTCTTGGAACCATGGTGTGCGTATATTTTAACATGTGTTTGTAGTACATGATGATCGCATGCCTCATAGGGACTTGGTACATGTACAGAGCACTTCACAATCCCCTCCTTTTGTTTTTTGGTTTGGTTTTGTTGTTGTTGTTGTTGTTTTGCTTGTTTGTTCAGACAGGGTCTTTCTATGTGGTTCAGACTTGCTTTGAACTATGTAGACCAGGCTGGTCTCAAATTCACAG
This sequence comes from Heterocephalus glaber, assembly GCF_000247695.1. The sequence goes on along the minus strand of NW_004624733.1, from coordinate 2,759,965 downwards.
CAGTACTCCTGCTTCAACTTCCTGCATGATGGGATTATAGATATGTGCCACTATGTCCAGCCCCTCTTTTATTAATCTATTTCCCCCTCTCCTCCCTCCATTCTTTGGTTCCCTTCCCATATGCCAAAAACCCATCTCACTATTCCGTACTATTCTTTATTTTTCACTTTATATATCAAGGTTCTCATATAAGAGAAACCATGTGATATTTGAGTTGTATGTCTGATTTACCTCACTTAAGATTATGGTTTCAAGATGCATTTATTTTCTTACAAATAACTCAAGTTTATCTTTCTTTATGGCCAGGTAGTACTCTATCATGTATAAATACATTTTCTTTATTCATTTATCTATTGGTGGACATTTAAGTTGAAGATTTAGCTATTACAAATTGTGGTGCTATAAACATGCGTGTGCATGTATCAGTGTAATATGATGTCTTTAATTCTTTCAGGAAAATACTTGGTAGAGGAATAGCTGGGTCAAATGGAATTTCTATTTTTAGTTTTTTGAGGAATCTCCACACTGATTTCCATAGTGGATATACCAGCTCCCACCGGCAGTGAAGAAGTGTTCCTTTTTCCCTGCAGCTTCTCCAGCATGTTATTGGTTGATTTCTTTTACACAGCCATTCTTTCTGGAGTGAGGTGAAATCTCAGTGTTAATTGCATTTCTCAATGGGCAGTAAAGATGAACATTTTTCATGTATTTTTGACCATTTGTACTTCTTCATTTGAAAGTGCCTATTCATTTCCGATGCCCATTTTTCAACTGGGTCTCTTAAGTTTGGGGGGGGGTCTCATTTTTTGAGTTCTTTATATATTCTAAATTCTAATGTGCTTTTTAAAAAAAAAAAAAAAAAAAGTATAAGAAGGGGCTGTGGTTTGAATGTTTGTTGTCCCCAATCCCTTGGTTGAGATTCTCACCCCTAGACAATAGCATTAGGCAGTGTGGCCTCTGAGTGAGGCAGAGCCGCTCCAGAGCCTGTCCACTAAGTAAGGGCACAGCTAGCAGGTGGGAACCAGAGAGCAAGCCTGCACCAACAACCTGCTGGCACACTGCTCTTAAAACTTCCCAGACTCCAGAAATCTGCAAAATAATATTCTGTAACTTATAAGCCACTCAGTTATGGTATTCTGCTGCAGCAGTTTGAATGGACTAAGATAGGACTCAAATTATCACCATGATGTAAAAATTCCTGGATTTCAGCCTGATTCCTGCACACATTTTAAATATAAAGTTGTAATTTGTTTAGATCATTACAAGATGTTGCAAAGAAAAATGCTTATGCAAGGATACATAAATACGTCATAAAAGAGGTAACACACAGGATAAGCATAGTAAAAAGGGAAAGAGGACAATGAAGGTGATGAGAGAGAGGAGGAGGCTGAGAAAGAGAAAGTGCGAAAAGAGAGAAAATGAGCTTTAAATCAATCCAGCAACTAAAAATTTAGATTGAACAACAGGCAGTGACTCATACTAAAATAAGCCTATTTATGGTATATAATTAAATGTAAAATCTCACTACATCTAAAATATAGTATTATTTATACAAATATCTATTAACACCTCTTTTAAAGGAATAAATCTACATACTAAATATGGTTAGATAAAACTTTTTAGTTCACTAGTCTGACCTAAATTTTACTTGTAGCATCAATAAAATTTACCTTATAGCAATAATAATTGCATCCAAGGGTCAACAACTTACCTCCCTGAAATCCGGCAAATCTGATGAAGAAATTAAAACAAGTTATACAGAAGTGGTCTTCTGCATAATTCACTAACGAGGAGCTTTTTTCTTCCAAAATCTTTAAAACAAACCCTAAAATATGGTGGTCAAAGGGCCGGGGATTTAGCTCAGTGGCACCGTACCTGCTTCACAAGCGCAAAGTCCAGAGTTCAATCCCCACTAACCGCCCCCCCCCCCAAATGGCAGTCATGGCTAAAGAAAGCTGTTTGGAGCCATAAAGTTCAGGAAGAGAAACTTTCCCTACTATAACTCTCAAAGTTAACATAAGAGGGACCGGGGATTTAGCTCAATGGCCCTGCACCTGCCTCGCAAGCTCAAGGTCCTGAGTTAGATCCCGGCACCTAAAAAAAGGTCAACATAAGATATATTGTAACCCAAGCTACAGAAAGTTACTATGCAGCATGACTTATTTTGTATACTACAGTTCTCAATTCTATATTAATTGTATGTGTGAGAAACTCTCAAAATAATAGAGTATCTCTTAAATTACCCAGTGATTTTAAATCTACCATGAAGAATCTAACTAAAGATGTGGTTACCTTGTGCAAGCAGAAATAACTATTGAGTTCACATAATTCAAGTAACTCCTCAAAACAATCTATAATAGAACAAAGTACAGGTAAGAATATATATGCCAAGCCTACTATCAGCTACAAACCCAAAGACCTGAAGCTAGTCCAGGAAAAAAATCAAGCAAAGATAAAAGCACCTGAATTTCAAAGCTAACTACATACTATAATAGAAAAGTAACAATTTTAAAAAACTAGATTAAATTTTTAGTAAAAATAATTACATACTATATAATTGGAGAACTTTTAGTAACTAAAAACATATTAATCATAATATATTTTAAAAGAAGTGACAAGAAAACCACTGTATACCTGAAAAGATTAAATGGAATCACCTATTAATAGGTCAGTACAAATAAGTAAAATAGTTAAACATAAAATAATTTGTAAATACATTGTTTTCTTAAAGAAAATTTTATAAATTTCCCATAACAATGAATCTTAAAGCTTTTTGTGTTCAAAAATACTCTAAAATGTATTTAAAAGACATAAGTAGAAGTTATTCTAAAAAAAAACAACAAATTGAGGTTTTGAAATATAAGCAAAAATTTGTGGTTTAATTTCAACATAAAATTATTGCAAGATGACTTTAATCCACTTGTTAAGAAAGCATTATAATTATAGTTTCTTTTTATTATACCAAATAATCATTTGACATTAGGTATTTTAGATTACAAATCAGCTCATCTGTTAAATCCAAAAATAAGTCAGCAATGAAAGATAGAAATCTAACTTTTGTTTAATATTTTAAAATAGTTTCTGCATAGTTTTCCTGAACACACATTAACATTCGAATTGTGACCATCATTATACGGTTGAATAAGGGTCTAATCTACGTAAAAAACAAACAAATAAGTGAGCGTGAAAATTCCCAGAAACCACTACTGATACATGTTCATGTACCCTGCCTCCCCCTTCCCACAAACATTTTTTTAAAAAATTTCAGTACTGGGGATCAAAGTCAGGACCTTGTGCTTGCCCGGCAGGCACGGCGCCACTGAGCTGCATCCCAGCCCCCACAAACAATATTTATCAAGCTTACCATTAAACTGCATATTTAGCTTTTCCTTCCAACTTAACACTAGATATAAGAAACTCTAGAAGTCATAAAGACCAAAACATATTTCACCTTCTTGCTAAAATATGTAAAATCCCAGTAAATATTTCCCCAGTGAGTATATGGAAATTTGTTCATTCAAATTGATGGGTTTTGCCCATTAAAAAAGATTTAAATAGCTCTAGTTACAGAAATGTGTTCTCAAAATAACAATTGTATTATATTCTAATCTACTTCAGTTATTTCCATATGGAAACGTCAATAAAATCAGTTTACCACAGTCACAAAACCTATTCAATTAACACTGAAAAATTAGAACTTATCCAGAGTGATTTTAAATGAAAATGTATACTATTTCAAAATAACATGCTCCTCTCTGAAATACTGAGGCAATTAACAGAAAATGTAAATAAATTAGTTGAGTTTAAGTTTAATATCTAAAGAATACTCATTCCTTGTTTCTTTATACTATTTTATGAAATAAATAATTCAATCTAAACCATATGATTATCATTATTTTCTTTTGCTACTTACTTCAAACTCTAAAGTTCATGTACAAGATCACAAACTGATGCAGGATGTATCCTAATATTCGTCTACAACTAGCTATCCACATACATTAACAGTAACAGTACTAGGGCCAGGGATTTAGCTCGGTGGTTTTGTCGCCTGCTGCGCAAGTACAAGGACCCGAGTTCGATCCCTGATACCAAAAAAAAAAAAACCAGTTACAGTACTGCTCCAATCAGGCACAATGTCTTTCCATTTTATATATGAGGACTTCTCACCAAGCTCAGCAGCTATATTCTAAATTATGGATAAGAAAAAAATGTATTAAAGGCATATTTTAAAAAAATAAATACAGTATGAAATCTTATTTTTCACTGAGTCAGAGAAGTCTTTGTTTTGTTTTTTTTTTGTTTTTATGGCTATTTGGTTTACTTCCTTCTTCTGAACAAGATTAATAGTAACCCTCATTCTTCTTTAGGAAGTCAAAAGCCCACAACTTAAACTTGATGAAAACTTAATGTGGTATTTTCAGCTAAAACAGGTAAATTAGCACCATAATAATAACTGTACTAGGGCGGGGGATTTAGCTCAGTGGTTTCGCCACCTGCTGCGCAAGCGCAAGGACCTGAGTTCGATCCCTGGTACGAGAAAAACAAAAAAAGTATAATGATGAGCCACTTCCTACCAGATAGCAAAATATATTTGGGCCAGGGATTTAGCTCAGTGGTTCTGTCGCTTGCCTTGCAAGCACAAGGACCCGAGTTCAATCCCTGGTACCAAAAAAAACAAAACAAAGAATAACTGTACTAAATTTTAACACTGTTCATTAAGAGTTCCATTTTCCTGAGTTTCCGTTTGTTCTTTGGCATTGGCTTAGGATATAATCCATTTTTCAGAAGGTATTCCTTGCTGAGACGAATCTGAGCACCATGTTGAAGCTGGAAAGAGCATAATGCTTGAAGAGGACGAAGCAAGGTCTGTTAGGGAAAAAAAAGGACACTAAAGAAGTATTTGTGACAGATCATAATATTTTATATTTTTCCTTCAAAAACAGATTACTGTTTTTTCCATTATTATTGGCTTTTAACTGTAAAAGCAATAGATATCTGAACAATTATATAAAATTGTCACTGAATAAATAATATTTTTAAATTCCTAAGTTACCTACCACCAAGGAATTTTAGTAAAAGGATACAAATACTGATTTTCTATATAGGCAATAAAGTCTGAACTAAGTTTTACATTTTATTCAAACAGAATGAAATGCTGTTGTCATTATAATTTAATCTGAAGCAAGCAGACTAAAACGAATAATTATATATAATGATAATAAGCATATCCAATGAGCTAATTAAGTGTTAGTCACAAATTAATGCAATCTTACTAGCACTTGAAAACAAATGATGGCAGCAACTGTCAAGTGGTTTACTACTTCTCTCACACTGGTCTATGGACCACATGCAAGTTAGAGGCCCAAGTCTTAGGGTATTTGAAATCATTCTAACTATATGTGTTTCTGTCTAAATCCAAATACCCATAGAGCCAAGCATATAACATGTGAACCTAATAAACCTGTAAGCTAACGAAGAATGTTGGAGGGTTTAATACAACTATTGTACACATTCTACCTAAAGTTATTTGAATTTAAAAAAACTATGCCAATTTTTAAAACATATTTTAGGCCTGATTCTCTCCTTGGACTTTAGTCTTGCTCTAAATTTTTTAAGTAATAATAGCAAGAAAGCATGATTGAACAGATTGTTAACAAAACATAAAAGAAAAAAACTGAAAGATTTAACTACAAAAATTTCAATATATCCATGTGAAAATTCATTCTTCCACATATGTAACTGTAAGTAGCAGAAAAAGCTTTAATATATAATGAACTCATAGTTGCTCCTCTACATCCATTATTATTAAAAGAATCCAAATTTCATTCAACTGGAAATCAGTCCAGTTATTAATACTACACTGACTAATGACACAGTCTACTGAAGGCCACCTTCCCTGCCTCTTCCTTTGTGAAACTAGAGTGATGTATCTACTGGGTGGGGCTTCCAAAGGAATGCTTTAAAACCTGACAGATTTAGCAGCACAGGCATTTTGTTCCTTCTTCCTACCTGGAACATGATTATTGGACGTGGGGCAAACAACAAGTGACCATTAGGCAATAAACACAAAAGATAAGGGACAGAAAGACAGAAGGTTTATAATAGCTAAAGCTTGGAAACAGCCCAATTTCCCCATCAACTGGAGACTGGATAAAGAAAATGTGCTTTTTTAAAAAATAAAATGGAGTACTACTACTCAGCCATAAAGAATGAGAAACTAAAGACATTTATAGCTAAATGGATGCACACTGAGGTGATACTATTAAGTGAAATAAATAGGACATATGTGTAACTACCGAATAGTTTCTCTAGTGTGAGAAACTGAAAGTGTAAATAAGGATCAAAAGGTATAATAGATAATGTGAGATAGGAAGGGACGAAGGAGGGGTAGGGGAAAGGAAAGAAGGGAATGGAATTAATATGAGAAAAGGAAAAAAAGGAAACAAAGTCTTCGTAAATAGGGAGGGGTGGAGGTGTTGTTGAAGGGAGGACAGAGGAAGGGAGAAAAAATAAGAACCAGGAGAGATTATGTAAAGGTGCAAATTTCCAATGATGAATGTCATTATACTGTATACCTAAAATGTACCAATAAATTAAAATTCAAAAATAAAAAATAAAAAAAAAGAAAGAAGGAACCCACACTGTCCTTTCCAAGTGCAACTTCAAGCACAGGACAACCCACCTCAGCATGTCTAAATTAGAGGAGGGAAAAAGAAACTCTCATTTGATTTCACTACTGCAGTAATAGCTCTGTTTTCATGCAGTCAAACATTCCTAATCAATATATACCAATAAGAAAAAAGACACATGTCTTTCAAAAACTGTATACAGTATTGTTGTGAAAAGCCCCTTAGGATATTCTTGTAATTTCTTTAAAAAAACAAAAACAAAAAGAGGAAAGGAAAAGGAAAAATGACTATATACCATTTTACAAAGGCAATACAGTGGAGAGACTGGACTGTAAAAGGTTTAATTTAGCTCATGGTTTGGGAAGATTTAGTTCATAGTCAGCTGGTTCCAAGGCAGAAACATTACAGCAGAAAGGCATGATGGAACAAAGGTACTTAGTGGCCAGGGAGCATAGTAGGGAACAGTGCCAGAGAATACCTGGCGAGAGCCCATACATGTTCGATCCCTGGTACAAAAGAAAAAAAAAAAGAAAGAAAGAAAGATTTGGGCTAGGGATTTAGCTCAGGGGCACAGCGCCTGCCTGGCAAGCATGAGGTCCTGAGTTCAATCCCCAGTATCAAAAAAAAAAGAGGAATAGCCCTTTATCATGTTACACCACTTTAAATCTAATCCAGCCTATTTTAATTGATGCTATCTGACTTACTAGGTATATACTTTAAGGTAAATAATATAATCTCTTCTTGCCTAATTTTTTCATCTGTACATTGAAAGTTGAGCATATATTTAATAACAAACGATAATGTTTCTTTCTTTTTTTAATGTTTCTATATAAACAAAAACATCACATCAGAGACAATGTGAAGCTACATGGAAAAAAAGATTGCCTTAGGGAAAAATCCTCTAGTTGTAAAATAAGTTTTCTTCTAAATGGTCATTTGGGAGAAAATCAGTATTTCATAAATCCTTTCATCTATATTTGCAAATGGGGAAGTTTTCAAGGAACCATTACTATCAGCCCTTGATGGTGGGTAGAGCCAAACCACTGGACTATGTGCGGCTCAAAACCTTTTCCACAATTACCTTTGAATGTTTATAAAGTAAAACTTCCTACATCGAGGTCTTATAATGAAAAAGATCCCCAAGCTGAGGGCTCCAAATGTATAAAAAGTCATGGTACATATTACAGTAGATAAATAAAAGTCAACAATGGTTATTTCAAAAATTCTTTTGTTGATCTATATGCAAGAATAAGAGGGGCAAAGGAGGAGAAAAGGTTTAACACAGTGCCTATGTTGTTGACAAATGTGACCCTAACACACATTATCTCAATTTTTTTTTTTTTTTTTTTGGTGGTAGTAGAGATTGAACCTAGTAGTACTCTACCACTAAGCTACATTTCCAACCCTTTTTATTTTTCATTTTGAGACAAGATCTTGCTACTTTGCCCAGGCTGGCCTTGGGCTTGGGCATGCAATCCTTCTACCTCAGCCTCCCAAGTAGCTGGAATTACAGGTGTGCACTATCACACCCAGCTACTCGATTCCTGAGGCAACTACTTTTTGTATATTTCAGGTAAAAAACAAGCACAAATAGGTTGTGTGAACTTCTCACTGGCAAAGGGTGATGATAACAAGTGATGAAGTTGTAATTCAAAGCTCTTTAAAGTCCATATCATGCTACTTCCAAGGAGCTATGATCTATGATTTTCTATCATGCTAATTCCAGATGATTGAAAAGTTCTCTAGAATAAAGGAAAAGAATGAATCAAAAGACTAACAAAGTTGTTCAATCCCAAGCCTACAGAATGAAGCCATGAAAATTGACTGCTCTCCTCTGCTACTCTAGAATCTTATTAGAATGCTCCCAATAAAAGGTTATTGAGAGGAAATGTATATTATACCTTTCCTCCCTAAGAAGGGAAGACAACACCTATGTTTAGAGGAGACAGTAATTGTGTTCCACATAGAAACATGCTAATTTTTTTTACTGAAATTATGTTGAATAGGCTGAAAAATAATTATTATAAACTGATAAGCAACTTTTGCCATCTATAATAATAAGCAACTTGAGAAAGACAATTTGATGCTTTCTTCTGACACTCTTCTAACACTCCTTGCTCTTGAGAGCTTTTTATTTTCTTTAGGATTAATATCTTGATAACTACTCCAGTTATTTTGAACTGACCTTTACCATAGTTGAAATTTCTATCATGGCTTAGGCAAAGCCTTACAGAAGTAACCATAATGTATAATGAGAGAGAGAAGGAAGGCAGGAAAGAGTACTTTGTTCATGTGTATTGTGGTGTGTGTGTGTGTGTGTGTGTGTGTGCGTGCGTGTGTGTTTGTGCCTTGTGTGTTCTGTAGTACATATTTTGGAGGGGAAGTCATAAATTTCATTTAGTTATGTTTGTTATGTTCTAACTTTTCTTCCTCAGTTGTAGTTATTAAAATATTTTATTTAAAACTCAACATTTTATTTAACTATTGTCCAACTGCTATAAATGCAAAATTTCTTATATGCACCAAAAGATCATTAATGAGCTCACTGAAATATTACCCTTTGCTGACGATTACTAATTATATATGCAACCATCAGACATCCATGGAAAGTAAATAGAAAAATGATCATAGGCTATGACCTTTTCATATTCTGTAGGTGTTTCTCTTTTTGAAAAGTATCTTTTTATACACTACACAAGTTTAATAAGTTAAACAACACTAGTATAGCTCTTCAAATAAAGGAATGAATGCAAAAGAAGTTGCTATACTATGTTCTCTTAATTTAAAAGCCAAACACAAGAGAATGTAAACTACTAAAAAAAAAGAAATAAAAAATACTAAAAAAATATATAACCAAAAAACTATTTAGTGTCATGCTATTTAAATGCAATTTAGCATATTACAAATGCTGTTTGCACAGCTTACTATGAATATTTAAATAATGCAATCTGGAATGCTAAGCAAACACAGAAAAACACCAGAGGGAGAAAGAGGGTTATAAAGTACATAAATTTCTATCAGATACATTCTACTGGTCACTTGAGGTACACATTTAACAAGATAAGCATGTCTAAATTTTCCAAATGAAATCTAACCAAACTCCTACTTGAAAAAAACTATGATCTTCCACATACCTCCTGTATGGAATTGTTTTTCTCTAAGATGGAAAGAGCAACAGCTGCACACTCCAGTGTAGAAAGGCACCTATTAGTTGGTTGCATCCGAATTACATACTGACTGGAAATATTAGTTTTTAACTGCACCTGAAATAAAAAACAAAATAGCATAATGTAATTTTTGTCCTAAATGTAAATTTTTAATGTATTTTAAATATTACTTTCCTGGCCATCCCACACTCCTAGGGCAGAGAAGCTGAGCCGGTCCCAGCACCCAGAAGGAAGCTCCCCTGCTGCCATCCCAAGCTCCTAGGGCAGAAAAGGTGAGCCGGTCCCAGCACCCAGAAGGAAG
>NW_004624733.1:2684623-2701844 GCF_000247695.1 Heterocephalus glaber | reverse complement strand
ACAGCGATATATGTGCACCTATGTTTATAGTGGCACAGTTTGTAATAGCTAAGGTTTAGAAACAGCCCAAGTGCCCATCAACTGGGAACTGGATAAAGAAGATGTGTTTTTTTTATAAAATGGAGTACTGCTCAGCCATAAAGAATGAGAAACTAGAGTCATTTATAGCTAATAGATGCATATTGAGGCCATACTCTTCAGTGAAATAAATGGGACACACATGTGTAAATACCAAATAGTATCTCTAGTGTGAGAAATTGAAAGTGTAAACAAGGATGAAAATGATTAAAACGAATAACTGATAATTTGAAATAGGAAAAGGTCCAAAGGTGTGGGGGTGGCGGGAAGGGAAGGGGAAAGGGAAGAAGGGAAAGGAAAAATTATGAGAAAGAGAAAAAAAAATGGAAACAAAATCTATGTAAATAGGGAAGGTTGGTGGGGGTGAAGGGTGCATAGGTAATGGGGACAAAATAAGAATCAAGATACATCATGTTCAGGTACAAACACCCAATGATAAATGTAAATGTATTGTATACCGAAAATGTACCAATTAATATATAAATAAAATTTTTAAAAGACCTGTATAACAAAAACTATAGTTCTCTGAAAAAGGAAATTGAAGACAGTATCAGAAAATGAGAATGTTCTTTAATTGGTAGAATCAATACTGTCAAAATGGCCATACTTCCAAAACTGATATTCAAATTTAAATGCAACCCAATCAACAAATGTTATGGCTTGTATCTAGACGTCCCCCCAAACCCTTATGTGGTCATACATGGAGTTTTTCTGAGGTGGCTAGATCTAGGGTGTGTGATGCTGGGATCAAGAATGTGATGCTGGGATTGATTCATAGTATGATGCTAGAATTAAGGCTGCCCCACCCTAAGTGTGAGAGCAACCACCCTAGGGATGGGTAGCCTGGATAGAATATAAGGGACAGAAAAAGGGCCACTACTTGCTTGCTATTTGCCACTCACTTCACTGCCTTCTGCATGCTACTGTAACAGCAGACTTAGTCCACAGTGTGGCAGCTCTTAGTGGTATAGCAAGATCAGGCCAAGAAGAAATGAGAACACACCCAGAGGTTGGAGGCAAGTTTATTACACTGGCAGACTGATAGGGAATTTCTCCACAAAGCGATCAGCCCAGAGCTGGCAGTGAACAGGGTTTATATGGGTTAGGGGAAAGGGAGTGGGGATACAGAAGCAGGACATTTATTATCAGTTCAAGGCATTTATCATCAGTCCATGTTTGAGGAAGTTACATTTAGTTTAATGATTTGACAGAAAAGTACACTGCATACAGACACTTCCTGATAACAAAGGACAATGAAGGAGGACGTGTGTTAGGTGTGGGAGGGGGTATGAGCTGAGGGTTGCTCTTTGTCAGGTCAGCTAGCCACAGGAAAAACCCTTGTTTTTGCTCAGAAATCGTTTTCCAGCTTCACTATGAACTGTTTCTCCTCTGCAATGGCCTTTTGCTATGCCACACTGCCTTGAAGCCAGCCAAATATGAACTGTGAGCTAAATAAACCTTTCATCCTTTAACTTTGGATGTCAGGTATTTTGTCTCATAAACAAGAAAAAAAGTAACTAAGACAAAATAACTAACAGCATTCCATACAAAACTAGAGAAACCAATCCTTAAATTCATATGGAAGCAGAAAAGACCCAAACTAGCAAAATCAATCCTAGGCAAAGCAGGAGGCATCACAATCCCTGACTTCAAGTTATATTACAAACCTACATTGATAAAAACACCGGGGCACTGACACAAAAATAGACATGTGGACCAAAGACACAGAACAGAGGATGCAGAAACAACTCCTGGCACATTCAGCCATATAATCTTTGACAAAGATTAGATATATATTTTACTGGAAGAAAGATAGTCTCTTTAATAAACAGTACTAGGGAAACTGGCTATACCCATGCAGAAGATTACATCTAGACCTGTATCCCTCACCAGGCACTAAAGCTAAAATGGATCAAAGATCTAAATGTTAAAACAGAAATAATATGCTGGAAGATAAAATAGGTAATATTCTTGAAGACATTAGCATTGGCAAGGACTTTCTAAACAGAATCTCAGTTGTACAAAAAATAACATCAAGAATCAACAAATGGGGTTATATCAAATTAAAAAGCTTCTGCACAGTAAATGAAACAACCAACAGATTGAAAAGACAAACTACAAATGGGAAAAAATGTTGCCAGCTATTTTTCAGAGGACTAACATCTATATTAAAAACTCAAAAAATTAGATGCCCCCCCAAAATAATAGACCCAATCAAAAAATGAGAAACTGAAATGTATAGAAGAAGTATAAATGGCCAATAAAATAAAGTTCAACATCACTAGTCATTAGAGAACTGCAAATTAAAACAACACTGAGATGCCATCGTACTCCAGAAAGAATGGCTATCATCAAGAAATCAGACTTTAACAAATGCTGGTGAGGCTGTGGGGGAAAAAAAAAGAAAGTCATTTATATTGTTGGTCAGAATGTAAACTAGTACAACCACTACAAAGGCAGGAGAGGAGGAGAATGGAAAAAAGAGTATGTTTTTGTACATGTACCAATTCCGACAATAAATGTAATCATACACTGCAAACATGTACTAATAAAACTAAAAATTTTAAAAATTAGGAATGAAGAGGTTTAAATGAACTATTGAGGTGCTCTAATCAGACAACTGTAGTACAAGATCTACAATCTTTTAACTTGTAGGTCTTAACAACTCAAAAATAATTTGGAAAATATTACTATAAATTTTAGATACAGAAGGCAATAAATAAGGCAGACATGCCATAGGACATAAAGTAGTAGTCAAGAAAACCTAATCACATGTATTTAAATTTTTCTTTAGGAGAAAGTCAAAGGTCTTAGGGCCAGGGATTTAGCTCAGTGGTTCCGCCGCCTGCCTTGCAAGCACAAGGTCCCGAGTTCGATCCCTGGTACCAAAAAAAAGCAAAGTCAAAGGTATTTAGGTAGGATAGGTTAAATATATGTAATGCATGAGACAAAAAAAAAGGTTAATTTTATTTTAAGATGGTTACAAATAGATAAGAAATGACAACCCCTTCAAGTATCAAACAAAAAAAGATTTGGCAAAACATAAAAATTCACGGAAGAGAAAACATAAATACCCTAAGGCTAAAAAGATTTTTAGCCTTAATAAAAGAATGGTAATAAAAGTTCAATCAATGAGATAACAATTCCTCACACACACACACACACACACACACATATATATATTTTTTTAATCTTCATAATTGTATTAATCACTTTCTCATCACTGGGGAAAAAAAATACCCAAAACTCACAACTTAGAGGAGGAGAGTTTTATTTGGATTCACAATTTTCAGAGGAGTCAGTCCATGGTTAGCTGGTTTCAAGGCAGAAATGGCACGACAGGAGGGCATGACAGAAGAAAGCTATTCACCCCAGGAGAGCCATGAACTCACCACTAATCCAAGAATGAGCACAATTCCCCAGTACAGCAGTCACTTTTAAGAAGTCCCACCACTGAATACATGAAAACTATTGAGGAATATTTTAGATCTGAACCTTAACATTGCACCCTGTAAAAATCAAAAAGAAAGTTAAATTCTTCCAATATACAATGGCACAAGGTAAACATTTCCATTTCAAAAGCAAGGAATGAGGGAATAGAAAAGAATCAGACCAAAGCAAGACTAAAACCCACCAGGCCAAACATGAAGTCCTGCAGCTCCTTAGTCTACATCAGGAGCATAGAGTGGTAAATGTGAGTTTCAAGGGGCTTGGACAGCCCTACCCCCCGGCCCTACTTGCTGCAGCCCACTTGGCCTGTCTTGGGCTGGCTCCACTCACGGCCTGAGGCTTTCTCTGGAGATGTTCCATATTCCAGGCATCTAGCCTCCTTTACCTGGCCTTACTTGGCCTCCTTTGCAATCTGGGTGAAAGCCTTCCTATCCTCACAACTCTTGCATTCTGTATGCAAGAGTAAAAACAGCATCACACAGATACGACACTGAAGAGGTTTCAGTTCATAGCTGTCTGGCTCCCAGACAAGATAGCATAGCAGAGAGGCACTGCAGTAGAGAAAACATCCATGGCAAAGCAGGGCAGGCAGAAGCCAACAAGCAGCAAGTGGCAAGCGACAACCCTCTATCTGTCCCTTATATCTTATCCAGGCTACCCACCACTTACACACTTAATCCGAGCATTGCACCCTTGATCCCAGCAGCACATATCCTGGATCCAGGGTATGACTGCATGAGGCTTTGGGGGTTCATCTAGACACAACCCACAACATACTCCAAGTTTTTCCCTTAACTGGGTTACTTACTGCTGACCTGTAAATGCCTCATTTTTGAAATCTGAGAACTTATTAGTTAATCTTTAAAATTCCCTCCAGTTCAAATATTATATTACTACTTTGCCAAGGGATTTGAGAATTATCCCCAGAAAGAGAGATGAGTTCACAATAAAGAATGAATGGAATTAGGAAGGCAGGGAATTCCATACCAAGAACTTTGATAACTCTTTTATAAGTATCCTTTTACATACAGCTAAATCACAATTCCTATCATATGCTTTTCTACCACATAGAACAATGATGGCGAACCTTTTAGAGCTTTCAATGACACAAACAGCCTGCTATGGCACATGTGCTATAGGTCTGCAGCCACTGACCTAGAATCACACACCAGATAGAAGCAAATGTGTTCAACTTAACTACCATATATATAAATAATATCTACAGGCTTAGAGATCATCCTGATGGCCCATGAGTTACACAACACTTCAACAAATGGCTGAGAGGATCTAGAAAATGCACATATTTTCTGTCAAAAAAAATTATCAGTGATATGACAAGGTCAAAAAGTAAATTCCTAATATAATAGTAGTCCTTTGGTACTCTGGATTAACACTCAGTTGTTCTAGCCGTGTCCCAAAGTCAATGAAGTTTCATGGACATGAAATAATTACTTTGCTGTGGCACTAACAAAGAGCATGTTTACCATAAAGTCCAGTACAGTAGTCACTTAACACAGTGAGTACAACACACTGTTCAGAATCTATATCTCAATGAGGAAGTGCTGTTCCTTACTGCCCAAAATCTTTTACATAATCACCTTTGTTTGCTAAAGTGGAGGGAAAATGAAAATGCAACTTTTGAGGGGGAAAGGAAGCATTAAAAAGGCAAAATAACTCCCAATGCCAATAGAAAAATTTTTTTAAGTTTTGGATAAAATAAAAAGGAAAATGATAAATTTGGCAACAGATAAGATATGGAACATAAACGAGTTCATAATAGCTCTATGTGGACACAAGAAAAGTTTTAATGGAAATTTCTTAGCCAATGAATGCTCCCAGTGGTGCTCTACTTACCAAGTGAGAAATTAAGCTTTAATGTAAGCCTTAAAGTCAGCAAAGCAAAGATATGTAAATACTCCATGGAAATATGTTTATGAAGAAAGCCAGAGGTCTCTACAAACATTTCCATATTCACCTTGGATTTATTCCTAGCAAATGTCAAGAGTCTCATGTAAAATTCTTCTGAGGGAAGAGATTCACTGCCAAATGGTCTGGATTAGAATTCCAGATTAAAGGAGGCAAAGTTAATGGGTTTGCATTACAATTATTTCATTCTTCAATTATGTAAGTATGAAGTTCACATATGGTTACCTGCTTATTAAACTTATTAAACATTTTCTTTTCTATAAAGAAAGCAACACTACGGACTTTAAATCCGATTTTTGCTTTCCTTCCTGGCATTTTTCTCTATTGTATTTGGAACAAAATTGTTATACTACTACAGAAACTGAATGCATTAACTAAATTGAGTAACAGCTAAGACAAATCTATGAGGAAAAAAACAAGTGTGTAGGTGTATGTGTATTCAGGATGTGGTAAAAAAAAAATCACATTTTGAAATAAGACAATTTATACTACATTAAGTATCTGGGAAAAATTGACCTAATTTTCTTTTACATTTTTAATTTCTATTTGTGAGCAAGAAATAACAGCTATTTTTAAAATCTATATAGACCACTGACCTTCAATGAACCAAGAAACATATAACCAAAGTTATAAATATTTATAAATAGACAATTGATGCATAGTAGGGTTTTATTTTTGTTTTGTTTTGTCTTTTCTGCCCATCCATGCTTCTAAGTCACACTTCTGAGAACCACAACCCATGTGGTCTGAGTAACTTCCTAATGTATGCAGTCCTGTTATCAATAATGATATCACTCTCCACCCTAACACCAACCACAGGGCCATCCAGAATTCTACTTTGGGAAAAAGAACTCATCTTTCTATTAAGATAAATAAAACCAGGATTCATCTGCTCCTTCCTACAGGCAAATTCCAACAGCAGAAAATAAGTAATTCATTCATTATAAAACAAAATCAGGGCTGGGGATTTAGGTCAGTGGTTCTGCCACCTGCCTCACAAGCACAAGGTCCTGAGTTTGATCCCTGGTACCAAAAACATAAAAAAGAAAAGAAAATCAGACCAACACAAAAGGAAGCAAACCTGAAAGACAGAGCTGCTTGAGAACCAAATCCAATAAAGCCATTCCTACTGACTCAGTTACGTGACCTATACATTAATTTCCCTTTTGTTTTAAAGTTAGATTTCTGTTCATTACACATGAAAGGGGCACATTACTTTTAACTTATTTGTATCCATCTATAAAATTAGGACTATAAGACAGTCTAGTTATATAGTAAAATAAGTTTACTTTCATTCAGAAAAGCCAAGAAACAGGTTTACTAATTAAGTGAACATTGTTATACACTAAAAATTATCACGTACAAATGGGCAATTTTCAAGAATTAGAAAATGAGGCTGGGGATTTAGCTCAGTGGTTCTGCCGCCTGCCTCACAAGTGCAAGGTCCCAAGTTCGATGCACAATACGAAAAAAAAAAAAATTAGAAAATGATTTAAATGAACAAATTTTGTTAGTGTTACATGATGTAGTATAGTACTCATTATAAAACTGAAGGAGACCACCTGAAGATGGTTGTTGAGCAGGCTTTGATTATATTCAATTGGCTTATACTTATAATTCAGAGCTGATCTAAGGCTTAAGTGCACAGCTTAATGGCTGCAGCTGGCATGCTGCAGCTGAGCCTAACCCAGGTCAGTGACACTGGTGCCTGTATGAGCTGATAGCATCTGCAGCTGAAGATCCCATGATTCTTGCTCATCCTCTATAAAAAGTTAATATTAATCTAAGGGAAAGAGCAAGTTCCCCTTAACGTGATTCACTTCTTGCAAGAATGCTTTGTTCTGTTGTTGCTAGGCCTTGCTCGCATCAGCACCTCTGATCATCACCCCACATACCTGACCATACGCTCCTCCCCCCCGCCCCCGCTGCTTTTTACTCAATAAAATACTGGCAACTCCGAAGGTTCAGGGTGTTTGCTCACTAGAAGCTCTGACCTCTTGGGCCTCATTTCATCTACTATTTATCTTTGTCTTCATTCCACGTCACATACCTTATTGGGGGTTGGAGGCTTCATTGGGGGGGTCCCTGATAAAAATCATTATAATTATCATCACTTCTTGGCCTTTTGGCTAAGATCAAGTGTAAAAATCATTATAATTGTCAATATACTTATCTAAAAATAAATGTATGGTTATTTTTAAAAATACTTTTTTCAATTCAATTTACCTATTAATCTGTTTATATATTCATGTATGCATCACTTAACAACAGGGATTCAAAATGGAAAATGCATCATTAGGCTACTTTATTGTGCCAACATTTTGTGAACATCACAAACTAAGATAGCTGTGGTGCCACTAGACTGATGCAAAGTTACAGGACCACTGTCCTATATCAAGACTGTTATTGACCAAAAAGTCACTGTATGTCACATGACTGAATTTTTTTTTTTTTTTTGGTACCGGGGATCGAACGCCAGTCCTTGCGCTTGCGCATCAGGTGGCGAAACCACTGAGCTAAATCCCCGGCCCTGACTGAATATTTTTTTAAAGGAGTAAATACTGAAACTTCTCTGTTTCTTTGAAACAACTTCTATGAACATATATTGTAGGAATGAACCATACTCATATATTTGGGCTGGATACATGTGACTCTAAAATCCATGCATATGATTATTTCTAAGATGATACATTATATCCCAAGTATATTAAGATGAAACTGTCTCAAGATATATATGTAAATGAATGTTTATAAACTGAGTTGGGTTTTTAATTACTATTAATTTTGTTAAAAATTCAGGGAAAAAAATCTTGTTGGTCTAAAGCTGGCAAAATTTCAATTTCAAGTAATAAATTTAGATATGTATTCCTTACTCTCAGGTATGTAGAAACACATAATTATATACACACAAACATGAGGGAGAGGGAGAGGCCATCAGGAAAATATGGCATAATGTTAACACTTGAGGAATCTGGGTAAAAGTACACAAGATTATTCTTGAGATTTTTCTCTAAATTTGACATTATTTCAACGTAAGTTTATAACTTTGCATCTGGTCATGTGAATTCCAGGGTAAATTATGATTTTATATAATTTTTCTATTTTGTGAACTCTGTTTTCACATCTTTGGCCTATTGCTATCTTCACCTTTAACTTTCACTTTTAACAACTCTAAGCTTATCAAGCCTTTTTCTGATTCATAGTTTTCCAGAAAGCCATGTTTTTTCACTCTAGTTTGCAATGATATATCAAACAGTCAAATCTGACATTTTTCTTTAGAGTATTTTGCATTTATCCTATGAATATTGCTCATCTCAAGGTTAAAAAATACTAGCCATCACATTTGCTTCTAGTTTGGAAAAACCAAGAAAAAGTGAAAGCAATAATAGAACTGGGGAAATTATTCAATTTATGTATTTCCCTATCTGCTATTCAATTTAAAAGAGAAAAATTATTTTAGTTAATTGCATTTTTAAGATAGATTTTAGTCGGGCCAGGGATTTAGCTCAGTGGTTCTGCTGCCTGCCTCGCAAGCTCAAGGTCCTGAGTTCAGTCCCTGGTATCAAAAAAAAGATCGATTTTAGTCTTTTTAATTGACTATGTGCTTCATCTCTGCAACAGTCATACAGTTACCATAAAAATGAAAGATTAGAAACGTAGATATGACCAAGTAATGTGGCAGACACCTATAATCCCAGCTACTAAGAGAAGCAGAGGAAGAAAGATCACAACTTCAAGGCTAGCCTGTACAACAGAGCAGGAATCTATCTCAAAGAAAAGTGGGAAAAAAAGAAAAAGAAATGTAGATATGGCATATCCATTAAAAATTTTTCAAATAAATGAACTAAGAAATTTTACAGATTTATCATTTTTGTTAAACTTTCCCTGTATATTAGGTGATTGCTAAATGTAATGAGAACACAAAATTTTACCTGGAATAACTAGTCTAATGGTATCCATGCCTTTTATAAGTTGGTTCCTACACAACAAAACAAAGATCAACAAATATTCAAGAAGTTAGAAGAACCTTAAGGAGCTATGCTACATAAATAACATGGGTAGATTTTTCCATTTAGAAGTAATATCTCACTGTGGTTAAGACCATAAGCCTTGGCCCTCAAGTAGATGTGTTCAAATTACAGATATGCTGTAAAATAGTTTATGTGAAATATGCTGTAAAATAGTTTAAATAATAAAGTTATTTAATGTCTCTGTTCCTTGGTTTCTTCATCTGTTATCTAAGATAAAAAAATTTATTACCTGATGTGATTTGGAGAAATAGTAAATAAGTAAATGCATGCAAAGCACTTGGAATTGGAACCGGTGC
Source organism: Heterocephalus glaber (assembly GCF_000247695.1). The sequence continues at coordinate 2,692,063 of NW_004624733.1, read as the reverse complement.
ATTTAAAACTATTCAATACATAAGCTACTTTTTAGAACTAGTTCATGTATTTGAGTCTCAGCTAAAAAATCATGTCAGCAGTTTCATTAAAGGAAATGAAAACCAGAAAAAAATTGAGATAAAAACCTCAGAAGTCAGAGTTTCACTATTACTCTTCACTAAGTGCATGACTTCTATGTACCCAACAACAGAGCAGATAAAAACTACTGGAAATTCAAAGATAATGCCATCAAAAATACATTTGGAGTGAAACTGTTTCACATACCTTTTTCAGTATCATATAGCGCAAGTACATCAAAAACAAATGCATAAAAAATGCAGTTAACAAAAAAATGATAACACAAATCCTTACTTCCCTAGAGCCTGCACATTTTTATATTCATAGAACATGGATTTTTGTTCATGTTCATAAGCAAAATATGGACAAAAACCTACTATGTATTTATCCACAAAGAAACCATAAACTTATCCAAACATTTCAGCCAATGTTCTTTTATCACAATGCAACAAAATCAAAAATAAAAATAAAAGTGAGCAAAGATATTATAACCTTTGGGAATTAAGAATAACTGAAAATCCACAAATATAAACAAATCAAAATTACAAATTATTTCAATGCTATAGACAGAATAGTTAAAACCAAAACAAAAGGACACAATGAAAGTTAAACTAAGAGTGAATATTGCAGTCTTCCCTCCCTTTGTTATTAAAGAAGGAAGTCAGCATTTATAATAAAGGAACCTGGTACTTGTCTTGGTCAGCTCAGGCTGTCACCAAAATATCAAACTAGGGTGATGGCTTAAACAACAGACATTTTTTTTTTCTCACAGTGCAAGATGCTGGGAAGTCTGATATCAAGATGGCAGCATGATCAGAGTCTTGATGTGAACTTTCTAGTTTGCAAATGAAGTCAGCTTGCTTTGTCCTCACATTGCAAACAGAAAATGAGACAGCAAAAGAGTGGAAGATAGATTAGACTATTAGACCAGATAGATAGATAGATAGATAGATAGATAGATAGATAGATAGATAGATAGACAGATGATAGATAGATAGATAGATAGATAGCATGTCTCTTCTTGTAAAGGCAGTAATTCCATTATGAAACCTCTACCCTCATGACTTATCTCCTACCAAAGGTTCCATTTCAAAGGCTATCACATTGAGAGTTAAACTCCATATGAATGTGGAGGAACACAATGTGGTCCACAACAATATTCTAAAGTATGCTGGGAAAAATGGATATCCTATGCAGACAAATGAAACTAGACCCCAATCTCTCTCACCATGTACTTAAATCAACTAAGAATGAATTAAAGGCTTAAATGCAACATCCAAAACCATAAAACTAAGAAATAAAAACATGGAGGGAATGCTTCACAACACTAATCTGAGCAAAAATTTTAAAAATAAGACTTCAAAACCATAGACAACCAAAGCAAAAATAGATTAAGGGGATCACATCAAACTAAAAAGCTCCTGTATATCAAAGGAAATGATCAAAAGAGCGAGGAAACAATTTACAGAATTGGAGGAAATATCTGCAAACTATGCATCTAGGAAAAAGGATTAAAATTCAAAATTTTTAAGGAACTCAAACAGCTCAAAAGCAAAAGAAAAAAATCCAATTTAAAAACAAGGGAAAGACTCCAATAGACATTTTTTAAGAGAAGACATACAAATGGCCAACAAGTATATGAAAAATGCTTGGGCCAAGGATTTAGCTCAGTGGTTCTGCCGCTTGAGTGCAAGGTCCTGAGTTCGATCCCCGGTACCAAAAAAAAAAAAAAATTTAAAAATGCTCAAGATCACTAATTAAAGGAAATGTAGATCAAAACCAGAATTAGATATAGCCTCACCCCAATTAGAATGGCTATTTTCAAAAAGATAAAAACCAGTAAATGATGGCATGTACCTGGTTAAAAGACTACTCTTATAAAGATGGAAATATAAATGAATAAAGCCATCACAGAGAACAGTACAGAGGCTCCTCAAAAAACTAAAAACAGTCCTCTGTCTTGCCGACTCCAGTGTCGCATGCCCAGAACCTCCTCCGGCCAGCCGATGCCAGACGGAGATCACCACACAGGCCCAGTGGTATCTGAATCTGCACAGCAGAGGCACCAAGGGGCCATAAAGGCCACGGTTATGAGCTCCAGAAGATAGAGCAGAAGTGAACAACAGAGAGAGGGCCTCTCTGAGGCTCCTTAATGAAAACTGAAGCCTACCAGGAAAGTGAAGAAAATCTCTGCAATAAAGGCACACTGGTCCACAGTGGCTGGTAAATTGATGGGATTAGCACCTCCCACAGAAACCCAGGCTCACTTCAGGGGAGGGACAGCTAAATCCAGCAGTACAACCTTGCAGAGTTCAATCCTGCAAGAGGTCAGGGACCTCAACTTGGGCCTTGCAGCCAGAAATCAGCTTGAATCTAAGTGAACTACAGCTGGTTTGCTGAGACTAATAGACTTAGATCTTTGCACTGCTGCCCACGTTGTCTACCAGGACAACAGAGACATACCCTGAGGGAGGCCCTTTTTTTTAAATATATATATTTTTTTCTTTTCTTTTTCTCTCTTTCTCTCTCTCTCTCTTCTTGTTCTGCATTTCTCTCCCTCTTTGTTCCTGTTCCTGTCCCATTTCAGATTGTTTTTCTCTCTTCCCTTCTCTTGACTGTCACTATTCTTATAGGAAGGTGAATATAGTTTCTAGCTTCCCGATGGTTGTTAGTTTGTTCTGTTCTTGTCAATGTTCCTTCACTCTGTCTCTTCCTCTTGCCTTCAACAGTCTCCCAAAATTTCCATGATCTTCATGTGTCCTCTAGCCTCACTTCTAATGTTTTCCTCTCCTTTTATCTCTCAATCCCTCCCTCCCCAACCTCTTCTAAATCCTTATCCTGAAGGGTAAATTTGCTATATTGAAGGGTTTATTTACTACAAACATATTTTGGGCCTGTCCTCCACTTTGATCTAGCTCACACCATAAAAGGTGATGGATTAATTGCTACCACAAATTATCATTTTCTAAGCTGCGTTTGATGCTATTGTTGTTGCTGATTGTAGCAACTGGGCTAAGATGTCGTGACTGAACTAATTAGTTGTCCTCTCTAGTATACTGAAAATGAGATTGCCTAAGAGTCATTAGAGACTCAAAGCCTAAAAAGACCAGCCATACCTGGAAGATATCTCTGAGAAGCAATCACTCCATGAGGGCTCTAAACACGAGAAATAAAGATACAATAAGCAATATTGAAGTATCAGCCCAGGAATTAAACCAAAAACAGCAACAACAACAACAATAGAAATAAGAAGATAATGAAGCAAGGTGCAAACCCAGGCTTCCAACTCGCTAAAGGGAAATTCTGGGGGAAACGAAGTGGAAAAATCTGATCATCAACCAACCACCTGGACATCCTAAACTGATAGCACAGAAAGTAACAAAACAGATGAATGAGACTCTAGAAAAATTCAAAACAGAAATAATCTCCCAGATAACTACAGAGATGGTGAGCAGAATGAAAGACATGATTAAAGACTCTAGAACAGAAACAGATAAAAAAAATACATGACCTCAGGACCATGATGGAAGCCATGAATGCTCAGCATAGGAAAGAAATGGAAACCATGAACACCCAACATAGGAAAGAAATGGAATCCATGAAATAGATTCAAACAGATATCCAGGAGATTAAAAACTCCACTGAAAATATTCACAGCAGATTGAGTGAATGTGAAGACAGAATATCAGATACAGAAGACAGGATTGCAGTTAGTGACCATGAAAAGAGAGATTTCTTAAAAATAGTAAGGGATCATGAGAAATTGATTCAGCAGTTGTTACATGATGCAAAGAATAACATAAGACTGATAGGAGTCCACGAAAAAGGAGAAAGCAAAAATGACATAAAAAATCTGTTCACAGAATTAATGTCAGAAAACTTCCCAGAAGAAAAGAATTTGACATACAGATAAATGAGGCATATAGAACTTCAACTAGCAATGATTAAAAATAAAATCTATACCTAGAAATATAATGGTCAAGATCCCAGAAACCCAACGGAAGAACAAAATCCTATAAGCAGTTAGAGAAAAGAAACAAATCACATGCAAAGAAAAGCCCATCAGAATCACAGCGGACTTTTCAACACAAACCCTCAAGTCAAGGACAGCCTGGAGTGAAGTATTTCAAGCCCTAAAAGAAAATAACCTCCCACCTAGATTTTGTATCCTGCAAAATTATCTTCAAAAATCGATGAGGAGGGGCTGGGGATTTAGCTCAGTGGTTTCGCCGCCTGCTGCGCAAGCGCAAGGACCCAAGTTCGATCCCCGATACCAAAAAAAAAAATCAATGGGGAAATCAGATACTTCCACGACAAAGAACACTTGAGAAACTACATGAATACCAAACCAGCACTCCACATAATTCTAAACAATATCCTAGAAAAAGACAATGAGGGGCACAACTCCACTAGGACCAACAGAGCAAAGCCATCAGTCAAGGCAAGAAATTAAAGGGAAAGGGGGAAAAATAAAAAATAAAAGAGTCAAAAGCAGTAGAATATCATGACAAGGATGAGTCAATACATATCAATTATCGATATTAATGGCCTCAACTCACCAATCAAAAGAAATACACTGGCAGAATGGATTAAAAAGCAAAATCCAGGGGCCGGAGATTTAGCTCAGTGGTTCCATCACCTGCCTTGAAAGCATAAGGTCCCAAGTTCAATCCCCAGTACCAAAAACAAAAAGCAAAAACAAATCAAAAGCAAAATCCAACAATATGCTGTATACAAGAAACACAATTAATACAAAAAGAAATTCATAGACTGAAAGTAAAAGGATGGAGAATAACTTTCCATGTGACAGGAACCCGGAAAAAAATCAGGGGTAGCTATTTTATTTACATAAAAGGTAGATTTCAAACCAAAACTAATTAAGAGGGACAAAGAAGGTCACTACCTCCTTGCAAAGGGAACAATCCAAGAGGAAGAGATGACAATCATAAATATATATGCACCAAATACTAGTACTCCCAACTATACAAAACAGGTATTAATGGACATGAAAAACCAAAGCACTAATACAATTATAGTGGGAGACATCAATACTCCTCTGTCACAAATAGACAGATCATCTAGACAGAAAATCAACAATGAAATAATAGAACTGAACCAAGCTTTTGAGAACAAATGGATTTAATAGATGTCTACAGAGTGTTCCACCCCACAAAATCTGAATATACATTCTTTTCAGCTGCACATGGGTCATTCTCCAAAATAGACCACATGCTGACTCATAGGACATTCTTAAATAAATGCAAATGAATTGAAGTCATCCCCTTTATATTATCAGACCATAGTGCAATAAAATTGGAGATCAATAGCCTAAGAAACCACAAGAAACCCACAAACACTTGGAAATTGAATAAAACTCTCCTGAACAAACAATGGGTCACAGAGGAAATTAAAGAAGATATTAGACAGTTTCTACAATTAAATGATAATGACAATACAACATACAGGAATCCATGGGACACAATGCAAGCAGTTCTACAAGGGAAATTCATAACAATGAATGCTCATACTAGGAAAACAGAGAGCACAAATAAACAACCTAGTGCTGAAACTCAAGCTCCTAGAAAAAGAAGAGCAAGACAAACCCAAAGCTCATACATGGGAGGAAATTATAAAGATCAGAGGAGAAATCAATGCCATGGAGACTAAGAGAATGATACAAAAAAATCAATGAATCAAAAAGTTGACTTTTTAAAAGAATAAAATCAATAAACCCTTAAACTTATCAAAAAAAGGAAAGAAAAGGCTCAAATCCATGCAATTAGGAAAGAAAAAGGCTAAGTTACAACAGATCCAGCAGAAATCCAGAGGATCATCAATACCTACTTCTAGAACCTGCACTCTAATAAAATGGAAAACACAGAAGAAATGGACAGATTCCTCGATACATATGAATTACCAGAGTTGAATGAAGAAGATACAAAAATCCAAAACACCCCAATTGCAAGCAATGAAATTGAAACCATAATTAAAAATTTACCAACAAAGAAAAGCCCAGGTTCTGATGGCTTCACTGATGAATTCTACAAGACATTTAGAGAAGAATTATTGCGACTATTCTTCAAATTCTTCAATGAAACTGAAAGGGATGCAACATTCCCAAATTCATTCCTGGAAGCAAGTGTTACTTTGATTCCGAAACCAGGGAAAGACCCAACAAAAAAAGAGAACTACAGGCCAATCTTCCTAATGAACAGAGATGCAAAAATCCTCAACAAGATACTAGCAAACAGAATACAGAGGGTCATCAAGAAGATCATACATCCTGACAAAGTCAGATTTATTCCAGGGATGCAAGGATGGTTCAACATACGTAAAACAATAAATGTAATACACCATATTAACAAAGCCAAGGACAAAAAACATACGACCATCTCAATAGACGCAGAAAAGGCATTTGACAAAATCCAACACCCATTCATGATAAAAACGCTACAGAAATTTGGAATAGAAGGTCTTTATCTTAACCTGATTACGGCTATCTATGAAAAACCAACAGCCAACATCATACTAAATGGTCAAAATCTGAAAACTTTCATGCTAAAATCGAGAACAAGACAAGGATGTCTAGTATCACCACTCCTGTTCAATATAGTTCTGGAAACATTAGCCACAGCAATTAGAAAAGAGAAAGAAATAAAAGGAATAAAGATAGGAAAAAAAAAGAAGTTAAACTGTTATTATTTGCTGACGATATGATACTCTACATAGAAGACCCAAAAAACTCCGCCAAAAGACTTCTAGATTTAATTGACAGATTCAGTAGAGTAGCTGGATACAAGGTCAACACTCAAAAATCTATAGCCTTCCTGTACACAAATAACAGACCCACTGAGAGAGAAATTGGACAAATAATTCCTTTCACAATAGCATCCAAAAAAAATGAAATATCTAGAAATCAATCTAACAAAGGAAGCAAAAGACCTCTACTCTGAAAACTATAGCACTCTGAAAAAACAGATCGAAGAGGATGTAAGAATATGGAAAGACATCCCTTGTTCCTGGGTGGGAAGAACCAATATAGTGAAAATGGCAACTGCTATATAGATTTAATGCAATCCTGATTGAAATTCCAATAGTATATTTCACAGAGCTAGAGAAAACAATCCAAAAATTCATTTGGAACCAGAAGAGAATAGCAAAAGAGAATAGCAAAAGCCATTCTACACAACAGACACATGACAGGGGGTATCACAATCCCCAACTTGAAACTATACTACAAAGCCACTGTGATAAAAAACAGCATGGTATGGGCAAAGAAACAGATCCGAGGATCAGTGGAATAGATTAGAAGATGCAGAAACAACTCCAGATATACTCAGCCACCTCATCTTTGACAAAGAAGCCAACCATCCTCACTGGAG
>NW_004624733.1:2619033-2683277 GCF_000247695.1 Heterocephalus glaber | reverse complement strand
GAATGGGGAAAAAATAAGAACCAAGATACATCATGTAAAGGTACAAGTTCCCAATGATGAATGTAAATGTATTGTATTCCTAAAATGTACCAATAAAAGAATTTAAGAGAAAAATAAAAACTAAAAACGGAACTATTATTATTACACTACCAGGTATATATTCAAAGGAAAGGAAATCAGTATGTTGGAGAGATATCTGTACTCCCATGTTTACTGCAACACTATTCATAAAAGCCAAGGTATGGAAGCAATCTAAGTGTCCATCAATGGATGAATGGGTAAAGAAAATATGGTATATGTACATAACAGCAAACTACTCAGCCATAAAAAAGAATAAAATTTTTTGATTTGTAGCAACATGGACAAACTTGGAGAAAATCATGTCAAGTCAGGTACAGAAAAACAAAATGACACACGTTCACACTCATATGTGGAATCTAAAAAGGTTCACCTCATAACAGAGAGTAGAATAGTGGTTACTAGAGGACAGAGGTAGAGAGTGGGGGGAAAGGGAGAAACAGGTCAATGTGCAAAGTTAGGCAGAAAGTTAAGTTCTGATATTTAACTGCACAGCAGGGTGACTAAAGTCAACAATATTGTAGAATATATTTCAAAACAGTTACAAGAGAGAATATGACTGTTTCCACCATAAAGAGTGCTATGTTTGCAGTGATGGGTATGCTAAATAACCTGACTTGATCATGACATAATGAATACATGTATCAAAACATCACATGTACCCTGTAATATACAATTAAACTTTTATAAAGGGCAAGATAAATAAAGTAAAAAATAAAGTATAAAAGCCATCATAAACAATCTAAGAGCTTAGACTTCTAAGTGCTCATAAAACAGAAACCTCTTTTGAATATTTATAGAAAACATATGTGTTTGTGTATATATAATTAGAAATAAAAAACACTTTTAGGAGAATAAAATATTTAGGAATGTATGTTAATATATGCCAACCAATTTGCTAACTTGGAAAGAAAAAAATTCCCTAGAGAAATAAAAACATTATTTTTAAATGAATCCAAATATAAGAAAGCTTGAATAATTTCCATAGAAGAGTCTGAAAGGATTTAAAAGCTACCATTTTTAAAGTGACCAGATCCAGATGGTTTTATCAATGAGTTTCATCTAATTTTTTTTTAAGAGTAGGAAAATTTTACTGAGAGAAAGATAGCTTCTGTCTAAGAGAGACAGAAGGAGGACCAGAAAATGGGTTGCCTTGAGTTCCATCTAATTTGTTTGTTTGTTTTGTTTTTGGGGTTTTTTTTTTTGAGATAGGGTCTTGCTCTGTAGTTCTCCATTTAACTTTTAAGGAGCAATTAATTCCAATATTATTTAAACTATTCCAGTCCATAGGAAAAAATTAAAATGTTTCTAATTTATTTTGGAATGTTAACATTACTTTAATACCCTAACTTGATAATAAAAATACAAAAAAAATAGACTGTATTATAAGCCAATGCCATTAAATAAAATATAATCCTCAGCAAAATATCTCAAAATGTTTTGATAGTCTCCTCAGTAGAGTTCATTTCAGAAACACAGAATGATCCAGTATTAGGAAATGTATCACAACTAATAATTAGAAAAATTGAATGAAAATTCATATCATAATAATTTTTTTTCAAAAAACTTTAGTCATTACTGAGAACTAGGTAATTCAGTAATTAAAGTATTTAAATATGACAATAGTCCTTAATAAAAAAACATTAATGCATGTAGAATAAATAATCCTGAGGGCCAGGGATTTAGCTCAGTGGTGCTGCTGCCTGCCTGGCAAGCTCAAGGTCCCGAGTTCGATCCACGGAACCAAAAAATAAATAAATAAATAATCCTGAGATTTCTCTGATTAAAAGTCTCTGAAGCGCTCCCCCCCACCCCTTTTTTGGTGGTTTTTTGAGATAGGGTCTCACTATGCAGTTCAGCCTGGCTTTGAACTCACAATTAGTCCAGGATGGCCTCAAACTCAGTGATCCACCTGTCCCAGACTCCCAAGTGCTGAGATACAGACGTGTGCTACCACGCACAGCTCATGTAGCTGAAAAACTCAATATACCAAAATGTTTACCTGACAGTGAAGTATGGCAGTAGTAGTTGGAAAAGTATGACAAATTTGAAATTTTATACATATATAATAGAAACATATACACCTATATCAAAAACAAGTATATACATATCTATGTACATAATTTTACACATAATACAACTACATATATAAAAATTTATGTATACCACTTCACAAAAAACATAATTATACATTTGTATTGATTCTCTATTAAAACAGTAGTTTACCTGTTTGGGAAGTCGGAACAAGGAATTTTTATAGAAAATGTCCTTAGCCTGGCTCCATGTACCATCAATGATGATGATTGTAGAAGGATAGACAGGAGAATCTAATATAAATTCTTCCAAATTAGCAGCTTCAGCCCCTGGATACAATATTAATGTACCAGACTTCCGGCAGACAGTTGAAAGTTCAATATCTCTTAAAAAAAAATTTTTAACATACTTTATTAGCTTGTGGGGAAAATAAAGTTTTATTACGTTTATTGAATTCCTAATAAAAGTTCTCCTCTAATTATCTGCTTAAATAAATATACTAATTGTTAATAAAATATGAATTAAAAGTCTCAAAATTTTGTTCAGTCTGAGTCATTAGCCGCAATTCTGCCACTCTCTAAGCTTTCCAAACTTCATGATTGTTCTCTATCAAGGCTTTCCACTCCAACTACCAGTGGCATAATTTTAACTCTCCCAAAGAAAGATCTATGTAAAGGAGAACTATTTTAAATTACACTAAAAGTTAATTTACCTTTCTTCACTGAAGCGACGACCAATCTTTATTTTACACTTGTCTTGGGGGAGGCATGCTTCTAACAAAGGAACAGTCCTCAATACTTTGTTTTCCTGTAGCAAAAAAATTAATTAAAACATAGATTTTAACTTAGATAAACACACTTTTAAAACTTTTATGATGGGATTGCACGTGTGACTCAGCGGTAGAGCACTCACTTAGCATGCACAAGCCCCTAGGTTCTAGCCACAGCACTGCAAACTTTCTTGTTGCCAAAAGAATTCTACATGGTTAACTACTATATAGGCCATAGGTGGGTTTAGAAAATTTTCCAATATTTCTCATAACGTTCTTCCCTCCTTATCATCACTATGAAACTTCAATATAGACTTAGTCACTTTCCAAACTTTCATCAATGTAATAAATGTACATATGTCAAATTGCATAGTGCCACAGCTGTCCCCAGATACACTCCCCAGTACCACTTCCAACAGGCAACTGCTTTAACTTTTTTACCTATTTCTTCTAAAAGTTATCTCTATCCCATATATGTATCCCTATTTTTTCATTAATCAATTTTAGATATTACCTGTAAACTACCAATTATCATCACCATAATAGCTAACATGAATGTACGCAACTCTAAGTGCAATATGTAGACACATACAGAGAGATTCATTTACTTTTCAAAATAAACCAGAAAAGAAATATATCTTTATTGGGTCAATTTTACTAATGAGGAAACTAACGAATGCAAAGGTTAATTAATTTGCCCATAGTTACAGAGTTTACAAAGCTATTAAGCACCTGAATTCAGGCAATCTGGCTCAGCCCTCACCTCAACTACTGCATTTTATAACTGCAGCCTCTCACAACAAACGATGATTTAAGTTTCTTTTAACCCTCCTTAACCTCACCTCATATTTTAACCACTTACCAGTCCAATTATTTAAAAATAAGATGACAGAAAATTGCATTTTTTCATTAATTCTTATAAGATAACAGGAAATATAGAAACAACAAATTTATCAAATTTACTCAACAAGAATCGACTGGTTAAAATGACTCCTGCCCAAGCAACACTCCGGTTAGTCAGTACATAAAACAAGCGCACTGCCCAGTGACACTCAGGTTGAACTGTTGAGTGGTTAAGCCAAACCAATAAATAATGCTGACATCATTATACCTAAACATACATTATTCACAAAGGCCAAGGAGTTTTACATTTCTCGTTTGTAAAGCTTTTTCTTTTCTTTGGTACCAGGGATAGAACTCAGGACCTTGTGCTTTTTGAGGCAGGCACCAGCTCCACTGAGCTAAATCCCCAGCCTCTGTAAAGCTTTTTTTACGTTTGAGTTAACTTGTTGTTTATTTTTTTTCTTTAAAAAGCTTTTAATTTTCTGAAAATATATTTTCATGACTTTGGGGGGAAATATATATATATATATATATGTGTATGTCATTTGTATTTATATGTATATGTATGTATGTACATATACCACTTAATTCAAAATAATTTTTAATTTCCTTTTTTTTAACTTGTGGTTTTTATCCTTAAGTCATTTTCTATATTCATACACCCACATTTTGAAATCCTCTATCATATCACCTCATCTCATCTGCCCCACCAACACTCCCTTCTAGAGCCTTTCCAAATGGTTTTTCATCACTTTTTTACGGCGGCAGCGTCAAATTGGCATTTCTTTTATCAAGAATAGCTTGCTGAAGTTAAGCACAAGTAGTCCAGTATTACTGAATTAGATGAGGACTGTAGTTCCTTTTCAATAAGGAAAACATGAGTATACGTGTACATGCATAAAATACATTTGTAGCACACACTATTTTTAATGGATTTTTCTAGACTGTAAATTAATTTTGGTAAAAAAAAATTTTGGAGATTTGAAAAGATTAAAATTGTCACAAATGAATGAAAACATCCATGTTTTAAAAGTTATCTTATGTCTGGAACAACATAAAAATGAAAAGGCACCATATTATATATACTGTGAAATATAAACAGTATTTGCAAAACTGCTGTGGCCAGCAAGCTATCATTATGTAAGTCTGAGCTGCACAATGTTATAAGCTTAGATGCAGTTAATATAATGCTTGTGACCAAACTGTCAGAATCCTAACAAAGGCATGGTGTTATTAAGACTTTCAATCTCTGATAACAAAAAAGAAACAATGAAAAAAAGTTTTTAAAGCTGCTCAACAAATGGAATATTTAACAATTTGCAATAAAAGAAAAAGTCATTACTGGAAAAAGAAAAAAAGCAAATTGATTTTCTTTATATCTTTATTAAAGTCTTCAAGATTAAAAAAAGGCTTTGACATTTAAACAGTTATTCCTCTTCAAAAGTGAGATTGGGTGTAAGGTATCCTGAGTTCCTAAATACTGGGCTTTAACTCCAGCTTACATTAAATCCATTTATACTACACATTGACTAGCTTTTTAGTTTACTATGACTTCTCTCCCTTCTCATTACTACAATTTATCAAGAATTACAAACACACACACACAATGGCATACATATAATTCCAACCCAAAATAGGAAAGTATTAATTAAATAAACTCTTTAAATATAACATAAGATATACATAACTGTTTTGTTCATCTAAAAGAAACCCAAAATTTACATATTCACTTTATAAGACTAAAATGCTAAAATTACTTCTACTTTAACAAGAAACGACATCCACAAACAAGCTATGACCAAACTTTTAGAAAGCAGTGATTTTCTTAGCTCTGTACTCAAAAATTTACATCTTTGTTTGAAATTTCTGGAGTTCTAAATTTCTATATTATTCAATAAGTTTATGAAATATCATCCATCTCCAAAGAGTTTGACTCTATACTATCATATCATACATAAAATTTTTCCTGAAGAGTAAATATTATCTTTTTCAAAAATACTAAAGAGCTGGGAAGGATATCTTTATCTGTGTGTTTCTTCTTGTGCTTTCATATTTTATTTGAAATTATATAGTTCACATAATCTTACCTCTGCTGGATGCTGAATTATATACAAATGGGTAGAGATGCGCAAAGGGTGCACTGGAAGAAAGGGACACAAACACACTTTCTGAGGCCGGCTAAAAAGTAAAAAAAAAAGAAAAAAGAAACTTGTAAATTTTTTAAATACAATGATATAATAATATCCTAACACTTCAACATAATTCATATGTTATGTAAAGAGGTTTGCTAAAGTTTCGTTCTTTTCAAAATGAAACACTAAGAATGAACTTAATCAGGTTCATACATGAAAATATGGGAAGAAATTTAAGCACATTAAAGTAAAAACCCATAAATTCATATAAGATACCTTAAAAATTTTTATCTTAGTTACAGTGGAAGAGTACTCACACACAGTCCTTTTATTCTTGAGTAACACTTTTCCTAACTTTCATTCCAAATCAAGAACAGATCTCATTTCAAAAAGAAACCTGGAAGACCAGGGATTTAGCTCAATGGTGCTACGCCTGCCTTGCAAGCTCAAGGTCCTGAGTTCAATCCCAGGTACCAGAAAAAGAAGAAAGAAAGAAACCTGGAAAATCTCTTATCATTTGAAATTGGAAGGAACAAAAAGAAGATAAAATATTAGAATGTAAGTACCACCTAGAAAAGAATTCTAATCAAATTTAGCCATCAATCAAGTGAGAGAGCTTAACAATTATGAGAAGAAACACAAATAGAGGCCACAAGATTATACTTACACAGAATTATATCCACAGACTACCCACTTTTTCCATTTATTTTTCCCTTTGCTACTATTTACTTTGTTTTACTATTTACTTTGTTTATTACTTTTGTTTTATTGTTGTTTGAGTAACTCTCATACATAGAACAAAATTCAGATAGAATAAAAGAATACACCACCCATCTCAGACCTTCAACATGGGGTGTTCTTTTCCTAGGGACAACCAAGGTCCAGTTCCTTGTGTATCCTCCCAAAGGCATTGTGTGAATAAACACAGATATTATGCCATTAAATCCTACATTGATAAGCAAGTTTATAAAAGGAAGTTCATCAGGCAGCAAGATCTCAAATATTGTAGGACTGAATTTTTCACAGCTGATCACTATTACAGGCAGATGTGCATGCCATGTAAGACTATACAGGTGAATGTTACAGCAAAAGGAATTCCCAATAACATACTACTAAAAAACCGACCACTGCCAATTCTTTCCTCAATTTCACTTATGTGGAATTATAGCTTGAAATAAGAAATGCTGATGTTATGTTATGTTAATAAAGTATAGAATGTGAGTAAACTGGTTCAAATACCTATTATAATTATCCATTCATTCTGTATGAAACCATCAAGCCTATGCTCCTACTGAAGAAATTATCTAGATCAGCCCTGTCCAATCCTCAGCCCATGGGCTGCACAGCTAGTAATGCAAGCCCACAAGATTATATGCTTTTAATATTATTATGTGATTTTTAGTGATATTTTTTCATGTCTCAACTGTACAGTGCTCAAGTTCAGACTGTGTAGGCAACAGCAGAATGCTGTGTAGGGGAGGGCAAAGTGCAGTGCTAACTCCCTCCTGGGCCCACCATACACAATCAAAACCCTCATAAATCATTTATTACCTGCACTTGTGCAACTCGGGGAGTCAAATGCAGCAATTATCTGTAACAGTATTTCAGGCTACTTGCATGTGTGGGCTATCGCATGTTTATGGTGTTTACTGTTACTAAGCATATACTGCTTCTTTTTTTGGCTAGGATCAAGTGAAACAGTTTTATTATTTAATTCTTAAACTTAGGCTTCTGTTATTTTATAAAATAATTTAACAAGTTAAAACATAAAAAGGAAGTTTTGTTACATATATTAACTGTATTTTATATTTTATATGCAATCCAAGACAATTCCTCACCATTCAACACAGTCCAGGCAAGTCAAAAGCTTGCCTACCATGATCTAAACAGAAAGTATCGTAGGCAGGGGCAGAAAGATTATTCCAGGGGAAACCAGCGCATCCAATTTCCAGTGACCTTTGAGATGATTCAGTACAATTGTTATGCCCTACAATGGATTTCCTCTCAGGAATACAAGTGGATTTATAGACACAGACAGTCTTTTTGTGGTCACAAGTGTAAACACACACACACACACACAAATATACAGACAGTGCAGACAGTGCCAAATGGAACTGAGTAACTAACTGAGAGAGCTACTGTAAGAAAGGATTCCTAATTCAGTAGAAGGATGAGTAGAACGAAACTAATTTAAAATCTTAAAAACTTTGGACTCTGATTTTTTTTATACTGTCTCAAAAGCATAAACTAAAAAGATTCAGAAAATAAATACACAATGCAACAGAAGAATCAAGTCAAAACTGCTGTTTTTCCAAAATAACATCAATCATCTATATTATTCCAATGTAGGGGGTGTAGTTCAACTTTAATTTTTTTTAATAATTATACTCAAAGTTTGGCTGAAAAATAAAAGCCAAGTCTACAGATGCTAGCTTTAGTCTTTTACAGATCACAGTTCTAACACAATAGTATCCTCTGCTGTCATAGTAACATTTTCCCTGAAAAGTTGATTCAAATCTTTAGCAGATAAAACATCTACTATGTTGATTTTATAATTTATTAGCATTTGTTAAATATGTTATGCAGCACTTGTTATTAAATTGAGTTTAACTTCAATTTATTTGGGGGATTTTCAGAATTATATAAAACTTTTTTTTTTGGTACCAGGGATTGAACTCTGGTCCTTGCGCTTGCGCAGCAGGCGTCGAAACCACTGATCTAAATCCCCAGCCCATATATAAAACTTCTATATCACTGAAGTTCATCACTGACATGATAAAATCAATTTATACAAATTGCCTTTTCTAAACTCTCTACAAAAATAAATAATTTCCCCTTAATGGACTCAATGAAAATGTCAAATGAAACTAATCTTTAAATAATAAACTGAACTGAAACATTATGGCCTTTTAAAATGCAGCTCTGAAAATCTAAAACTCTACAACTCTCCCCAGAAATCAAGTTATCTTCATATCTAGAAACCATTAATAACATTTATCAACTATGCTCTAAAAATCTATTAAAAGTTGGTTGTCTGGAACTGGTTAGCTTAACTCACCACCAAAGTCAATTAACCCATAAATCTGTGCAATGCTTAAAACACTTTAAGCACAAACTCTGATTAGGACCTGTGTGCTCATGGTCCAGGATAATCCTCTGCCAAGGCTGATTCACATTTCTTTTATAGTGAATGAATATATACATACACATATCCTTTATGTCTCTATTTGCACTTCTATACTGTTGGATCTGCCTCTCTTCCAGACAGTGAATCCCTCTAAGAATTGGCTTTACTTGGTACTTGACTTGGTACCCTCTAGCACTCTTTCTCAAACTTAAGCTTGCATAAGAATCACCTAGTGGGCTCATTAAACTAGATTTCTGAGCTTAGAGCTTCTCATTCTGTAAGCCTGAGAACCTGAATTTCCAACAAGTTCCCAGGTGGTGTGATGCTACAGATGGCTGGAGAGCGAGGACTTGGAGGATGGGTGACCACAGTCTGAGATGCAAGTTCCTGGAGGAAACACCTCAGTGGTTTCTTTTTTTCTTCAAGTGTTTTGAATTCATTTACATCTAAATCCTACCACTAACTTATTCCCACACCTGAAAACTGGCAAATCCTGATGAATTTTTGTTCTGTTTTGTTTTGTTTTGTTTGAGACAGGATCTTGCTAGTTCATGCTGGCCTTGAATTCACTATGTAGCCCAGGCTGGCCTCAAACTCACAGCAATCCTCCTGCCTCTGCCTCCCAAGTGCTGGAATTACAGGTGTGAACACCATACCCAGGTAGCTTGATGAACTTTTGTGAGTAGTAATCAAAGAATAATACACAACAAAGCTGTGGAGAAAAAAAGTAGCCAAACTATTTTCCGCTACATGAAAACATGACCTTCTTAAATTAAGGAGCTCGAGGTAACACTTTATGTGATGAAATGACCCTGACTGGTAGACTGTATATAAACTGGAGAACTATAAAGACCTGATGGAGATGCCATACTTGGGGCTTCTCTAAATTAGAAGCCTAGCTATTTGTTACAGAGTTGTAACAGATGTTGGCTCATGTAGGTGCGAAGCTATTACCATAGGTAGGCTCCCACAGCTGCCCAGTGTGGACTATAACACCTTCCACCCGAACTGTACTGTTACTATGTCAGGCTGCTACAAGTATTCAGCAGAAAAGCAATACCTAAGGCTGCTCTAATGCAAGCTGGTATCACTCACAGCCTGAGTTGTCATATGCACCTCTTTGTATAGCTACTGGTGTTCAGCCTGGCAATGTATCCCAGACAGCTGCAGGGCTTAAATTTTCACTCTGTCCAGGTCTATGCCTCAATGTCCTTTCTAAAATAATCCACCTGGGCTAAGAATTTAGCTCAGTAGCACTGCGCTTGCCTTGCAAGTGCAAGGTCCTGAGTTTGATCCCCAGTACCGCAAAAAAATAAAAATAAAAAATAAAAAAAATCCACCTCTTCTCCCACTATCACTCTCAATACCTCAATTTTCTTCAAAGAATTTTATCACTGTTGGACATTATTTTATCAGAATGTGGGTTTCCTTTTCCATAATGTAAGCTATAGGAAAAAGGACTTGTCCTACCTTTTCACTACTATATCCTTAACACTAGCAAATTAAGTGTTCAAGTATATTGTTGAATACATGGAGTATCTTTACATTCCCTCTTACCTCCACCTTAAGATGTTTTTCTTCTCCCACACAATTTTCTATCCCATCCCTTTATTTTCTTATACGTGAAATTTTGATCTCTCCTTCATGTCCTCTATAGTACTGAAGCAATTAGTTTGTATTACAAATGAAATCCAGTGTTAGGTCTTCCTTTGTTATACTTTGTGATCATTTTAACAAATGAGAGCACATAAGAAGCAGAAATATTTACTGAAGAAAAAAACAGCTTAGCACTTTGTGTAAACACTAACTGTAATTTAAGATAAAATTAATTGCTTTGGCTAATGCTTTGATACGCTGATAAACATCATTACCTATTTATTTTGAAGCATGTCTCCTTTATTAATCAAATTCTAATTACAATTACTTTAAAATAATAATACTATAGTTGGTCTTTAAAACACTTTACAATTTCAACTGACAAACTTCACATTTAGTGAATTACTGTTTAATAATAATTTGTGTTTATTTGTTATCTTAATCCTTCTCATACTTTTCCTAATCTACAATGCTCTGCATGCACTGTAACAATGACTAGCTATTCAACTGTTAAAACATTAAAAAAAAAACTCCTTATATCCAGACTTAACTCTTGAAGGTTTAAATATTTCAAATGGATACCACACTGAATAATTTATTAATTCAACAAATCTTATTCTAATATTTACTGCACATCTAACTATGTTAAGACTTAGGAAAACAAAACAAAGATTCCTGCTCTTATGAAGCTTTTGCTCACTGTACAATAAAGAACTGTTTAAAAGCTCTTTGCTTCCTATGTAATTGACAGAAAAAAAGAACACAGAACTACACATTAAAAATGATTATTTGCAAATAACGAATATTTGTTTTTAAAATTAGGATACTTCCACAATTTATAAACTCTGGAGAATAAAAATATTGTAAAGAAATATAAATTAGTCACTTGAGTAGAGGTTTGGAGAAGAAATACCAAAACATGTCACTGATGATGTCATGGTTTTCCACTTGCTCCTTCATAAAAATGATAACAATATGACAGCATGAAAGACCTAGGGAGTGGTGAGGAACCTATGGCACACATGCCACAGAGGGCTGCTTGTATCACTGAAAGATCTAAAAGGTTTATTCACACCATCACCTAGAGGACAACAACTGAATTATAGGCAAACACTAAAAGGTAATCATTAATGACTATTATTTGTACCTAATTTATAACAGAATGACCAAAATACACACTGCGATTTTTTTCCCTCAACATTTAAAATGTGCTATAAATGTATTATATGTTTTATGAATGTTGTTCCACTCATTAGAATTTATCTTCTTTAAAAATCTATACAACTCAACTAATGTAAATTATATTCTCAAAATATAAATGGAAGCCTCAGATAATCTCCCTAAGCAAATTTTATGAAATAAGCATTTTCTTCTTTTCTCATTAAAGATGTCAGAATAAATATGTAGGCTTCCTGTCAGACTAAGATTGACTTGCTTCCTCACTAAACGCTGCGATACAAGGGTAATCTGTCACTCTAGGCCTGCTATCTCTGACAGCCTGTGGGCTAAAAAAAATTATATCTGACATGTGAGCAGAGATGTTAGGACCTACAAAAACATCTTTCAAAAGCTTAATTAAATTTCTTACCTAATACTCACTGAAAGCTCTTTTTCCTCATAGTACTGATTTTAATCAAGATAATCTCACCTTAGAAAAATTTAAAGATCAGTGATCAGATTTACAATAATTGCTAAAGGATTCCTTTTACTGACTAAACAAACACAAATACAGAACCTAGAAAAAATAGTGCACATCAAATTTTCCAGTACCTAACAAGATTTTTATGGTCCCCATAGAGTAAAAAGGCAAAAAAACAAGTTTAAGAGCCTTCCACTGGATTAAGTGAACATCTACATTGCACTACACTTAAAAATAGCAACAACTTTTATTTTAAAATAGTTGAGAAACCTAAACACTACAGTGCCCTCTGCTGTTTTTCAAAGGAACTAAAATGATCTGTAGGATAAATACTTTCTAAATTTCTGAAACTATATGTTCAACATAGCCAAGGAAAGGAGAAGCATCTTCACAAACTGTCAATATATAAGAAGATAACATCTTTCATGTCTGACTGCATCAAGTGTGAATAACAATGACATTCTTATACCTCCTCAAATTGTTTTTCTTACTAGATCCATTTTTTTTTGGCACCAGGAATCGAACTCAGGGCCTTGTGCCCAGCAGGTGATGTGCTACTGAGCTACATCCCTGGCCTACACTCTTTTATTTCACAACTGGCTTCAGGAGTGAAGGACAAACTTGGGGATTAAAAAAATTACTGTTGTAGAAAAGGTAACTCCGTAAGAGAATAAATATCGTTGGATGAAAGTTTCTGTTTTTCACACATATAATTTTTAATATCAATTTTTTGCTTATGTATGGGACACATCATATACTGTACATAATAAATGTAATTACAGATAAATAAGTATACCCATTAGAAATACATTCCAATTTATTTGTTTTGGGGATGGCTCGCCACATTGCCCAGGCTGGTCTCAAACTCATGGGCTCAAATGATCCTCCTATCTCATTCTCCCAAGTAGCTGGGACCACAGGTGTGTGCCGTCATGTTCATACTAACTTTTTAATCGACCTTGATATGTGGTCAAAATAATTACTATACTAGAAAAATTTTTTCTTACTACTGGATCTATAATTATGAGAAGTTTGGGCTGGGGATGTAGCTCAATTGCAGAGAGCTTGTCTTGCATGCACAAACTCTTGAGTCTGAACCCCAAAACCACCAAAGAACAGCAAATAACAGCTGTCTTAGCAAACTGAGTTAGCCACTCTGTCACCTGTAAACTCTTGTTTTACTCTTTCATAATTTGTATTAAATACTACTAAAACATTTTCTCTAATGCTTAGTTCACCATAAATTCTAAAGGAAAATAATTTCTTAGTCATTTTGCATGACTTCAGCTGTGTACTGGGTATTAGATATATAATAAAAAATGTTTACCCTGCCTTGCAAGTGGAAGGTCCTGAGTTCAATCCCTGGTACCAATAAAAAAAAAATGTTTCAATGAATAAAGAATATTTACATGACATTACTTTTTTTTGTTTTGCTATATTTTTAGTGCTGGGAATCAAACTCAAAACCTCACACATGCTAGGCAACTACTCTACCAGTAAGCTACAACTACAACCTCTATGTGACTCATAGACTGAGCTTCTATGTCCATGTGCAGCAGAATTCTGTTCTTTATCCACTGATCAACGAGAAGCGAAAGCATGAACATCCATCCTTACAAGCAAGACAAAGGCTGAAGATATTTTACAAAGAATAGCACAGAATGACAGGACCATGTTATGGCAACACTTTCATTTTGATTATTTTCTTCTCTTATCTAAAAACAGTCTATATTTTAAAATACAGATTGTGTATAGGTGACTTATTAGGGAATATTCATCCTAATTTTATATAAATGTCCACTTCTTCAGGAGCACAAAGATAATATTTCCTTGAAATAATATTAAGGTTTAAGTTACTATTACTTTACTGCATAAGAAAATACAATACTGGGCCAGGGATTTAGCTCAGTGGTTCCAGTGCCTGCCTTGTAAGCATAAGGTCCCAAGTTCGATCCCCAGTACCAAAAAAAAAAAAAAAAGAAAAAGAAAATACAATACTGCCAAGTACAATAGGTCTCTCCCCTAAAAATGGTTTTCATCAATGTAACATTCATGTAAAGCTGATAAGTGAATACTATTGAAACCCTGAGAATGACAAAATCTCCATCATGAGGCAACTTATTTTTGGTAACCTGCAGTATTATCAGACACAAATTGTGAAAAAGTTGGATAATAGAAAAAGATTAATTTCATAAATAATAATGATAATTTGGGGGAAATGGAGTAAAAGAGAAGGGAGGAAAAGATAAGAGACAGAGAGAAAAAGGTAAGAGGAAGAACTTAACATTTATTGTGTATTTATGTTAAGGACGCTATGCTGAACACTTTATCTCCATTTAACTCTCACAAAACCTGTCAAAGGATGGTAGTATTAGTGCCCTGATTTACAGCTATAGAAATTAAGGCTCAGAGAAGTTGAGTAACCTTCCTAAGAGAAAACACAGCTGGAGCTAGAGTACAGTTCTGTCTGATTCCAAAATGTACTGATTCCATGTAAGTATGTAATGTTCAATGAAAGGTGTTAATGTATAACTCTATTGAGCTGCCTTAGGTCCCCAAAAGGCCTACTAGTAACCTTACAGTCTGAAAGTGGATCTAGAAGAAAAGGTAAAAGCCCAAAATTTATCTAATTCTCCAGTACAGAATGGCTAACAATAATGAACAATATGTGGTTGGATACCAGAAGAAACATAGGAGGCCAACCCAGAGAAAGCTGACAGCATAGTGGAGAAGACAAAATGAGGGCAGGGACTTAGCTCAGTGGTGCCGCTGCCTGCCTTGCAAGCACAAGATCCTGAGCTCAATCCCCAGTACCAAAACAAAACAAAAAAAAAAGACAAAACAATTCAAACTTGGAAGACAGCCAGAAGGGCAAAAAATTATTTTATCCAAGACAAGGCAACAGACTAGGATTTCATAAAGTTGATGAAGAAGGAGCCAAGATATACAGGCTAACAGAAAAAACAAAACAAAACAAAACCATGTAAGGAGATCTGGCCCAGCTGAAGGTGGGTCACTGGGGCATGACTTTAGAGGGTATTTCTCTCAGTGGTGTTCTTTCCCTGCACTGTTTCCCAGCTACCAAGAAGGGAGCAGCTTTATTCCACCACGTCTTTCCCAAGTGATGTGCCTGCCTTGGAGCCATCTATCCATGGACATAAACCTCTGAAACTGTGAGCCAAGTTAAACCTCTCCTCCCAGGTGCAAGTATTGGGTACTGAGTATCAGCAATAGGAAGGCTAACAAATACAAGGCATATAAGAACATGTGCAAAATAAAACATTTTCATGGATACAGCTGCAGAATGAGATTAATTCCAAATCATACTTCACACAGGGCCAGAGTGATAATGGCACCATTTGTACTGAAAGTTATCCTGTGTACTTCCTTCCCCAAGAATAGTTGTTAGTGACGTGTGTCTGACAAACTTCTAAGACTTGGCAATTTCCTGGAGGTTGAGGTCACTAAGTGGTACCAGGTCCAACACTCAAGAGTCCTTCTCTACCTTCTGGTCATTCCCTCCAGACTTTTAGATATTCTTAGACATCCATAACCATTACACTCACTTTTTTGGGGGGAGACAGGGTCTTGCTAAATTGCACAGGCTGGGCTTGAACTTGCAATCCTCCAGCCTCAGCCTCCCATGGTGCTGGGATTAAAGATATCCCCACCTCACCCTCTTTTTATTCTGTATTCAGGTGCTATCTCTTTTATCTTTAAGGTAAAACTTGGGCTTTATAAAAAGGAAAATTTCTCTTAGGCATTTTAGGGATTTTTACTTCCCTACTTCCCCAAGTGCCATAGGAATGGAGGATCAGTGGCTTATACTACAGGAGAGAAACAATGAGCTCAGGAAATCACTGTTTTTGTACTTAGTGGTAAGCATGACTGTTCTTTGCTGGGAGAAAGGTCTCATCCCTCAAGGTTACTCAGTACAAACATAACCTTGAAAACTGTCCCAAGTAAAGCATTTAAAACCTCAAATTCTAACATACTCAGAAGGACGTGTACAAGTGTTAGACCGCAGTGGGTTGGACAGAATCCCCAGAAAGACATATCCAAGTCCTAACTCCAGTACCTGCAAGGGTGACCTTATTTGGACTTCAGCTCTTTTCAGGCATAATTAAGATTCAGGTCTCAGGGTGAAATTACCCTGGATCTGACGTAATTTTGAGTCCAGTGATTATAATTCTCCTAAGAGAAAGAAGAGGAGATGTGACACATAGGGAGAGCAGCCATGTGGGGAAGGCAGGCGTGGGTGTGAGAAGTCCCAAAGTCTAAGGGCACAAAGAACTGCCAGGAACCCCCAGCAGAGAGACACATGGCATGGATTCTCCTCAGAGATCCTAGAGGAAACCAACTCTACTGACACCTCGATTTTGGACTTCTGGCTTCCAGAACTGAGAGAGAAAAAAATTTGTTTTATTCAGCTACTAAGCTGTGGTAATTTGTAATGACATCCCTAGGAAAGTAACACAAGAACCAAGAACGAGAATCTCCTAATAACTTGTCTCTCACTTGCACTGTGCCCTATCACATACCAGAATTTTACTTGGGGAAACTCACAGATATCAACTATAGTTTGGGGCAGTCACTGGCATTCCTAAGTACCCTGACCAGAAAGCTATCTTAATAGTCTCAAAATCTCACAATGTCTCAGCAGAGGGGAAAATAAATTCCTATTAATATCTTCCAATCTGCCTTCCTAACTGAAAAATCCAGAGGAGGCACCAATAGAAATGAGAATCTAATCAAAGGCATGTAAAAGATTCAGAAGACACAGATTTCAGCCAAGCATGCTGGCACATGCCCATAATCTCAGCACTAAGGAGCCCGAGGCAGGAGGATCACCACCAGTTTGAGGCCAGCCTGGGCTACATAACATGTTCAAGCCCAACCTAAACTACATAGCAAGACCCGTCTCAAGAAAGGGGAAAAAAAGAAGATACAGATTTGAGCTTAAAAAAACAATAATTCAAAACTGCTTACTTTGAAATAATTAGAAATAGTCATGGCCAAAGGAAAAGAAAGAAGGCAAAGAAAAACTTTACTTCAAATATTTAATATGCAAAAGAAAAACTAAGGTAATCATATTGTTCATTTAAGTATAACTCATCATTAGGTGGTACAGCAATTAAAACATGAAAGCTAAAGCAGGTCTGCCTCCTAACAGTCACCTGACCTTCACAGTCTATAAAAGGGAAAAAACACTATTTAAATCACAAGGTTGTCTCATGCATTAAATAAAAATGGACATTAAAAGCACTTTGTAACTTGTGAATTCCTTTTAAGTGATGGCAAATTTTAGACTATATTATTTCTGAATATCTAATTCTGTAAACACTAATAGAACTATGAATTATTAATTCTGGGCAAATTAAAGTGCTTTGATGTTCTTTGAGGAAAACTTCTATTTACTAGATGTTAATAAAACTCTTATTTTTCTTGGGAAAAATAAATCAAACATTTAGAAAGTTCTGATGTGGTTTTTAAAATTGGTCATCCCTCTTTGGAGACTTAATTAAGAGTAAGAAAGATTTCCTCTTGACATATATCATCTTCGCTCAACTTTGAACGTATGATTAGCTTGCATAGTGATTTATAAATTAGCTTTGTACTTATATTACGAACAAAGTACTTTAAAGAATAAGTATTTTCTATACTAACAAGAAGAGACTAATTTTCTCTAGGAAATACATTTTGATATGTACAAATGATTAAATTTTCAGAGTCTCTAAGCTTTACTGTGGAAATTATCACCAATAATATAGTTGATTCTAAATTTACGAAAATAGTTTCCTTTCTAAGTGGTGATAACAAGTCAACAGTTTCAATTATTCTAAATTAACTACCCTGAGAATTACCATTTTTCATTTTTTCCTACCAAACATACTAAGTTGTTTACACTGCTGCTTAAACCAGCACAGTGATGTACATAAGAGCCAGAATCAAAATGCAAACGCCTCTGTGCAGGTGGGAGGCTGGCACTTAGCCACAAGTGAGTTAAACAGGAAAGACTAGGCGTTCTGGGGACCTGGGCGACTGTGCCCATCTACAGATACAGCCAACACTCAGTTCACCCAACCACTGCACAGGAAGGTGGTCCCTGAGCTCCTACTCTCTCAGAGGCCATAAATCTGGATTTTTATAGAAAAGTATTGATTTTTAACTTGTAGCAACTACTTTAAAAGCTAGTAAAATACAGTTCAAAAGAAACATCACCAGGCTACCAGTCTGTGGCTCCCTCCTTTCTCTCTCAATTTAATCCCCATCACTTTTTTCTCCAGAATATCCAAGCCTAAAAGAATAAGGAAAGGGTATGACACATGCAATAAAAAAGCTAGAGAAAATACTAAAGTTCAGGCATCTTGTTACTGACTGAAGAAGTATAAAAATAAGAACCACTTTTGCAGCCTTAGTGGCTCCCCTCGACCAGTGACTACACTGTGCAAAGCCCCAAGGCTTCTTCACCAGGAGTGCAGAGCGAGCCATGCATCTTCGTGTGCTTGGGAGCCATGTGGACTGGAGATGCAGCACAATGCTGCCACTCTTCTGTTACTGCTACCTCCTCATCACTTCAAAAGTGAATACTAAAAAAGTAAAATAAAGTTGCAATACCATCAACAATAGAGTTGTTGTGAGAAATACTATCATATATGAAACACCTAAGCCTGGTATATCACTGGCAGGTGGCTACTGGTAAATATATGGGTGCTAAACTTGTAAGTATAGTTTAGTATAATCCTTACAATTCTGTGCTTTTCTTAGGAAGAAATCCTTAGAGAAAGAAGAGCTAATCTCAGAGTCTGAGTCAGTATGTGTGCATGTTCTTGCTGTGTCTTCCCTTAAACAGATCTTAAAACACTGAAAGCTCTAAAAGGTTCGCCATCACTGTCCTAAATCATCCAATGTTATTTTGTGGGCTCTCCACTCAAATGGACATGCCGTTTTCCCCTCGATCCGAGTCACTGCAGGGTTAAAGTCATCCCTTACTCACCTTTGTGTTTCAGCATTACATGCCAATCACAACACCTGGAAGTGGACTTTAGAAATATTTGGAACACAACTGAACTTCACCAAGCAATTCAACAAATGTTTTCTGTAGTCATGATCTTCAGCCTTCTTATTTCATTTCAAATACAGCTAACAATATATATTTTGGAGAGATCAATTTCTTTGTATGCCAAAATATTAATTTGATATCTTTGGGAATAAGAGAAAGTTAAAGGAACTAAAAGGTTAATATATATGTACATATATATATTATATATATAGCCAAGTTTTATAAACAAGACACATACAGAAAAAAAGAATAAGTTTGTAAAATCTGTTTCACACAATAATAAATAAGTTTTGGAACCTTTAAAGAATATTCCACTCAGGGCCAGGGGTTTGGCTCAGTGGTGCCCCTGCCTGCCTCACAAGAGCAAGGTCGTGAGTTCAGTCCCCAGTACAAGAAAAAAGGATATTCCACTCATGTTTAATACATGCAATACTTCTGACAAGCAAGATTGTGCTGAGAAGTTAAATTGAGTTTGTACTTCCTGAACGAACCCAATTTCTAGAACTCCCTAGGTGGTGACAATTATAGTAAAGTGTTTAGAGAAATGAATACTATTTAAATAAATAGCCAAATAATTGTGACTTACTAATCACTCAAATCTAAATATGCATTTAAAAACTATTACACCGCCTGCTGCGCAAGCACAGGGACCCAAGTTCGATCCCCAGTACCAAAAAAAACTATTACAACCATAAATGTAAAGAAGTTCACCCAAAAAATAGAACTCTAACACCCCAATGATATAAAATATAGACACCAATTGGTTTACATAGTATTCATACCATCTAAACACTCTCCATAATTCTAGAAATGTACTCTATCCAATTAAAACAAATAAAATGCATAGCATGCCAAGAAGAGCTTTTAAAAGACAGAAATCTCATGAAAAATAGGCAAAATATAGAAATACTGAAATGAGTTATAATCCTAACCATTAACTAAATCTAGCAGAAAAGAAATTAAAATCCAGCAACTTTCATTTCAAAAAAACAAAAAAGTACCCGCTAAACACAGAAAATTTTTTTAAATTACATATAGCGGGGCCGGAGATTTAGCTCAGTGGCACCTGTGCCTGCCTAGCAAGCGCAAGGTCCTGACTTCAATGCCCGGTTCTGCAAAAAATAAATAAATAAATAAAATTACATATAATATTAGTAATTAGTTATTCTGAATAAACAAAAAACTAAGTGAAAATACTAGCACAAAACTTAACCTTAATTTATATCTGAAACACTTTTCCTTTGCATCCTATTGAGATTTAGCCAATTATTTTTAAGTGATATTCCTTAACCTTAAACAACTTGTTTAAATGAACTGCATTCAAAACAGTCCCTTCTAGTGACAAATTCTCCATCCTCTTCAAAGGTTTACTAAGAGTTAACTACAGGGCCAGGGATTTAGCTCAGTGATTTCACCACCTGCCTCGCAAGCGAAAGGACCCGAATTCTATCCCCAGTACCAAAAAAAAAAAAAAAAAAGAGTTAACTATACAGATGCCCTGACTTATGATGTGATTGGGTTTAATAAACCCACAGTATATTGAAAATATAGCAAGTTAAAAAAAATTTAATAAATGTGACCTACAAAACACCACAATTTTGCAACACAGTACAGTGAAGAGTACCGGTGGTCATCACAGGACTAACTGGATCTGCAGCTTGCCGCTGCTGCTGCCTAGCATCTCCAGAGAAAATACCGTACCCTACATGGCTAGCACAGAAAAAAAGATCAAAATTCAAAATCTGAATTACAGTTTCTACTGATTGTATAGATCACTTTCTAACTATTGTAAAGTCAAAAAATTGTTAGTCAAACCGTAAGTCTGGAGCTGTCTACACATAGTACATCTACAAAATATAAAAATAGCCTTACATTCATGATCCTTCCTCTGAGATAGTAAAATCCAAGCCCTGGAAAAGGTAAAAATGTCCAAGGTAAAGTCCTCCAAGCATTCAAATGGTAAAGATATTCACCACATTCTGTCTGGTTCTATTTCTTGGAATGCTTTTCTCCTTGATGGATCCATCTCAGCTTTCAAATCTCAGTATAAATGCTGTCTCCTCAGAGATCTTTCCTGACACCACTTAGCTATTTTCTGGCACAGCATCCCATTTCTTTCCCTCACTGCTTTTCCCCAGTCTCTAATTACACATTTGGATGCTTGTGTGCTAGTCTATTAGTTGTATCCACTGAGAGAAAGAACACTCAGATGGACTCCACTGCACTGTCAGTGACTGGCAATGTGCACAGTAAACTTACTGGATGCATACTGTCTGGACCACAAAAACTGGGGTATGGATGATGATCTACCATCAAATCTGGTGAGTGGGAAGTTTGTAGGGTGAGAAGAGAAGAGAACATAAATATTGAGAACAGAAGCCACACAGTTAGAAATGTGGGTAGAACCTTCTTCCAGGGCCAGTGTCTAGAGGTTTTCACAATGGTCCAGCGCTTGACACACCATCATAGGCTTTCCTACCATACAGCTTCTAACAAAACCAGGCTGTCCCAAATCCCAGGGACTAGAACTGTTTACTTCTATACTAAGAAGGTTGGGAAGGCAACCAAATCTGCATGTGGTGTGTGCCTGGGCAGACTCTGAGGGGCTCGTGCTGCGCGCAATAAACTTCTTATGAGATTGTCTAAAACAAATAAGCATTTCAGCAGGGCCTACATGTGTGCCAAGTGTGTGCATGACAGGATCAAGCATGCTTTCCTTTACTGAAGTGCAGAAAATCATGGTGAAAGTATTGAAGGCACAAGCACAGAGTCAGAAGGCTAAATAAAAGATGAAGTTCTTTGCATAATAAAAGATAGAAAGGCTTGTTAAAGAAAAGGGGGGGGGGGGTAGAACAGACAAAGGAGACTAGAAAAGAGAACTTCATTACATCAAAGGGAAACCAAAGAAAGTGTTTCAAGAAAGGAGTATTGAGCCACTGAAAGCTGCCAAGGTATCTAGTAAAAACTGAGATGAAAAGGATCCACTGGATTTGTTCTCATGGAGGTTACCAGAAACTTTCTTGACAACCATTTCAGAGCAGTATACGATCTGATGGCAAACTGCAGTGACTGCAAAGTGGGGAGGTAGAGGCATGCTTTAGTTTGGATCTGAAATGTCCCCAGGCGTTGAAGCCTTGGTCCCCAGCCCATGTCCGTTTTGGGAGTGTGAAACTATTAAGAGATGGAGCCTATGGGAATGAAAGGTCACTGGGGACATGTACTTGGGGTTCGAAGGAAGTCCCTTCCTGTCTTTTT
Organism: Heterocephalus glaber; assembly: GCF_000247695.1. Next base: position 2,660,741 of record NW_004624733.1, on the reverse strand, counting down.
CTGCTTTCCCTATGCCGCGAGGTGAACAGACTTCTTCCACTATGACTCCCAGCAGGATACTCTGTGCCACGACACAGCCAACAACCAGGGGCTGAAACCATGAGCCAAAATAACCCCTTTCTCCTAAGTTGATTATCTCAGGTATTTTGTCAAAGTAAAGGAAAGCTAACACAAAGCACTATCTAATAATAAAATTGCAAAGAGCAGCAAAGAGATGGATGATAGCCAGATACCTCAGGTAATGAGTGGAAATAATCTTAAGTCCAAGAGGTAGAGTGGTGTATCTGAAGCGCATAAGAATAACCACGGGAAGCAAATTTTACAATCCCAAAGTACACTACCACACTGTGGGAACCCCCAAAAAGTGCTTAAACAGTAGGACATTTTGCGTACATTCGATGTTAAGTTGTTTTTGCTTGTTTAATTAACAGATTCTCATTAGGCTGTAAGTGCCCCAGGCAGGGTAGGAACTATGTCTGCTTTATTCATCACTATGTTCCCAGGACCTAGAATGGCTGGTACCTGCACAGAGCAGGTGCTCGATAAATATCTCCGAATAAATTCAGAATTCTGAATATAATCTTAACTGTTGTAGTACGAGCCTTGCCTGTCCCTGTCTTCCAATCCATTTTTTCCATTGTGATATATGATTGTGCCATTTAAGTACTGTCATTCCCCCTTAAAATTGCCCCAGCGGATGCTTTTTAAGTTTTCTGGAATCGGAGCTTATGCCCGCTCTTTCCATTAAATGCTCCACGTCTTTCAGGAAATCGGGTTAAATAACTGAACTTGGACAAACAGCTGTCTACTGATGGCGGGTCCGTGCAATTCGAACGCCCCAGGTCCCGCTCACAGACCCTGCAGGGCCGCCCGAGCCCGCCTGGCCACCAGGGGGCGCCGCAGTCCCGCCCGCCAGCGCTCACCTGCAGCACCCGCACTCCGGCCTCCGCGCGGCCGGCTCCACGGGCAGCGCCCACAGCCCATCTGCACTCGCGCAGTCCGCCGCTAGATCCCCAGCAGGCGCCGCTGGCGGCGCACCGCCCTCCCACCGCTCTTCCACGCCCCGCGTCCGAGTCGTCGAGACCTCGGGCGGGCGCGCGGCCGCGTCCGGCAGCGCTCGCGCCTCGCTCTGCGGTTCCATGGCGGGCGTTCAGGTCAGGCGGTCGCATTGAAGACCCACGGCCGCCGGGGGGCGCCGCGCGCTGGGGAAACCGGCCTGCGCCGCACGGCGCCACGCACGCACGCCACGTACAGGGGGCGGGTCCCCGGCTCGAAGTCCCGCCCTTCCGCAGGGAGCGAGCGAGCCCATTGGTCAATGCCCTGTGCGACTCTCCACCTGGAGCCGGAAGGAGAGCGTGACTGCGTAGCGCCGCAGGTGAGGCTGGGTAGCGTTCGTTCGGAAAGCAGCCTGTGCCAAACCTGAATGAGATTACCCTCACTGAAACCCTTCAAAAGTAAAGACTAAACGGAATTCTGCATTTCCTGCTTTATGATGGCCCCTCAAGAATATGCTGGATTCCCTGAGTCAGTGCAAGCGCATTAGTTGCAGTAGTTGAATGAGGTTGTACCCACAGAAAACTGGAGAATTTCTTCACCTAGGAAGGCAGGAAACTGTCCTATGTCTTGTACTGTGCTATTTCTTAAGAGTCAAACGTACTGTTTTTAAATGAGACACTGAATGTTCGTTAATGGGGTTTATTATTTGAAGAGCCTGGGAACAAGAGGCAACAGGAGGGCTGACCTGGCATATAAGTAGGTTTTGTGGCTGAGAAAACAAGCACTAGAAAAGTTAATTATTTGCCCAAGCTTTTACAGATAACGTCAGGGTAGCCCTGTGTCTGTTTTTTAATAACCAAAATGAAGTATCCTTTGCAGTGAGGGCAGAAATGCTTCTTTCCCAAAAGGGAGTGCTAATATTTATTATGAAAATTTTGTTACTTCTGTTACAATTGAATGGGCCAAAAACACCAGTTGAGGTCCTTGTGTACGGCAAGGAAAGAATTGCCAAGCATACACCTTGAAGTAAGTAGTAGGTAGCTACGTTTATTAAAGATCACAGGATCACAGGACGGTTGCGGGAACAGGCAGAAGCAAGAGGAACTCTTAATGAGCCCTAATACAACTGGGCTTCCAGTACTTAGAAGGTCAGACACCTGACTCCAGGTGCCTCCCATTCAGTCTCTCACTGATGTCAGAACTAATGATCTATCGCCTCCTGGGGTCTACCTCCTAAGCTTAAACATGGGTAATCACCAAAGTCGTGCAGTGCTCACAGCTGAAAGAAGGGAAAGGAGTGGCTCATTCAGTGTCCGTTTCTGACTGTATCCCTTCTATCAATATAAACAAACTGGTTTATCTGTCAGAGTTGTTTTGCAACTCCAAGTATCTTGACTGCCTAGCTGTAAAGGATTCATAGAATAGACTTACCACTAAGAGTAGTAGAGCAATATTGTATTTTCTTGGAGTTTTTTCACTACTAGGTTTTTCAGTAATCTTAAAACCAAATTTGTAAATCAACTAATACAAAGCTATTGTTTGTAACTATCCTGCATTCTTTTCCTCTGGAAACAACATCCATCCTTTCTTTTGGAGTACCAAAGTTGGGGAAAGAAAAAGGCTGGAACATCCACCTGGTGATGGATGTAGAATAGGAGAACTGGCACTTACACAGTTGGAATTCAGAAATAAATAAAACCAGGAGACTTTAAGGAGGAAAGTGAATTGGAAAATAAAGAAATCTGGTTGCAAGTTTAGCTTAGAAAGTCAGCTTTTTAACTGCCAAGATTAAATTCTGATGTAACTAAAACAAAGGGAGCCAATCATGTGTAGTTTGAAATATGCTCAGAGCATTTAGGATTTCTGTGGATTCCCAACAGTGAGGTCTGAGACAGTGAATGAGTCCTGACAAACCTACTTTAGCTTTTCTTTAACACACTGTATCAGATCATTAACTCTGTCCTTCAAAGGATTCAAAATCCAACCATTTATCTTTCCCACTGCTTCTGCACTGTTTCAAGTTGCCATCATGTCTTGCTTGCATATAATATTTTCATTACTATATTCAGTGGTCTCCTGCTCCATCTTTGCTTCTCTGTAGAGAAAAACCCTTGTAACCTCACTCTCCCAGAAGGTGGCCACAATTCAAAAATTCAAAAACAAAAATTCCTAGGGGCTAAGTGAGTAGCCCAGCTGTGGAACATATGCCTGTCATAGAGGAGACCTTGGGTTCAATCCTCAGCACATCAAAAAAAATTTAGAAACAGCAACAAAACACCCACCCAAAACAGAGTCATTTTTTCCTCTGGAAAGCAGGGAAATCTTCCAATATCCAGGTTTATAAACACTGACCTGAGAAGCCTGAAGGAACATAGCTGTGAGGTTATAAGCTTGGGGCAGACCCAAGTATTAGAACGAAAGACATGAGACACCAGAGAAGAGAGTAAAATATCCTTTAAGAGGAACAACCATTTTACCAGTGGCAAGATAGTTTAGTGAGGTGTAATGCTTTATTATCTCCCAAGTAGATAACCAGACATGTATTTCTTCACCTTGGGAGTTTGGGGGAAAAAAAAATCTTATTAGAAAACAACCTCGCTATTATCTGGTGGTGTGAAAGAAAGAGGAGACCATGTCACTGGTAGGGAAGAGGGCCTCGATAGATACCGTGCTGGTGCAGCAGAATAAGGATTCAGCACTGGATAAACTGATTTAAATGAAATAAAGATAGGACATTTTTGCTGTGTTCATTTACTATTATTATTGCTGTGACATTACCACAACTTTGGTGGCTTAAAACAACACATTTATTATCATATAGTTCTGTATGTCAGAAATAATGGCATAGATCTTTGAGAACTAAAATGTGCATGTTGTCAGTCTGCAATCTCTTTGAGGCTCTAAGAGAAAATCCATTTCCTTGCTCAGTTACTGACAGAATTCACCTCCTTGTGATTATTTTCTTGCCGGCTGTTTCTAGGTTCTGCAGGTCCCCCAGGTTCTTTGGCTCATGGCCTCCTTCTCTATCTTCGGACCCAGAGTTCCACTCATTCAAGTCTTTCCCACCTCCTCCATTTCTTCTCTGTGAGCAGCCTTCTGCCTTTCTTTATCACTTGCACTTCCACTCAGATAATCCAGGATAATCTTTCTTTTAAAGTCAAAGGATTAACAACTTTAATTTCCTTTTACTGTTTAAAGTAAAATTCACAGGCATTCCACAAGGAAGTAAAGATCAAACCAAAATTGTGCCTCCAATAAATTTGCTCACCTAAATTTATAGCTGCAAATGTATATGTAAATTTGTGTATTTTTATGTAAAAAAGAGTGGAAATACATAAAGCAAACATCAGTATTTGTAGATACTGGGGTTAAAAGTCTGTGTATATTTTTCCTGTATCTTACATTGTACATGTTTTTCCCCTATCATGCATTTTACATTCTAAAAATACATGTGAATAGTATTTTTTAAACATTACAGAACACTATACATAAAAATTTCATAGTCATCTTAGTACCAAGTAATTTAGAAGATGGTTTCTTTTAATTCCATTTCTTGATTTCCTTGCATGACCTTTTCTGGAAATCTTAATTTCAGAATTTTACACAAGAACAAAATAGAGGAGGACCTGAATAGATGGATAACATAAAAAAGTTAAGAAATTTCTTTTAGTATACTGCAGACTCAAAACATTCTATAAGTGCCTAATTTCAAACATTCAAAGATTGGGTTATTTCCATGATTATAGCTTCCATGGAGAACTAGGGATTTATTTCAGTGGCCGAGCACTTGCCTAGCATACCCGTGGTTCTGGATTTGACCCCCAGCACCAATAATAATGTAAGTTAAAATGTATTTTCAAAAATCAATAAAATTTAAATTGCCATAGAAAACATAGCTATTCATCATCTTATGAAGCTAGCAAAATGTGTTGATGTGGGATAAGAGAGTGGGACTATAGACTGTTTCACTCTGAAACAGCCTAGTCTTTAAAGGGCTGTTATATGCTACTCAAGCTGAGGATAGGTTAACATTCACAGACCTATCAGAAGGAGACAGTCTTATCTAGCATTTGATTAACAAAACTTTTGTTTCCATTGATCTATGGTACAAACCAATTCATCCAATGATGAAGCAAAGACTGGGGATTTGGCATCAGTATCTAGCCTTGTCATGGTAAAGAAGGGGGAAACACTTGAGGCTTATATGAGTTACATAAGAAGCCCTTTCTGCAATATAAAAGGTTGAAGGATATCTTAACTTTTGCCTTTTTCTAGGAGTGCAGGGCATAGGTAAAATGTAACATGGTCAATCCCTTCTAGACAAGGCTGCTATGTGGCACAGTTCCAGAGGACATTTTATTCTGCTCCTAAATAGTACTAAACATGAAGGTATGAGGCTTAAGATCCATGAGTACAACAAAATAGACACCTCGAGGACAATTTATTATTCATTTACTACAACCAGAAAATATCACAATCAACAGGAAAATCACACATTATTTAAAGTACAGTGTTGGAAAAACTGAGTCTTTGAATAAAAAGGAAGTTAGAATAGCACATGCCATCAAAAACTAAAACACATAACAGTTAAATTTTAAAATGATAGTCATCTTTAATAAACTCAGAGAAAATATACCTCAGTCTTTAATATCTATACAGGAAAGGTCTTCTTAGGGATAAAGACTATGAAACAAAAGCATAGAGGAAAACTGATTACATAAAATTATGTATGTACAAATTATGTACATAAAATTATATATTTGTATGATTAAAATCTTAAAATACCTAATATCCATTATTCCTTTTCTACCTATAATAAAGAGTAAATGCAGGGGTCGGGGATATAGCTCAGTGGCACCGCACCTGCCTTACAAGTGCCAGGTCCTGAGTTTGATTCCTGGTACCAAAAAAAAGTAAATACAGTCACTTTCCTTTGATTTAGAAATGTTTACTGATATGAGGGATGGAATGATTTGGAGAGGTTGTATCCTGGGGTCATTGAGTACAGAGCACATAATCAACCAAGGTACAGTTTAAGACCATACTTATTATTAAAATGCTGCAGGTACAGCTCAGCAATAAATTGTATACTGAGCATGTCCGAGGCCCTGTGGCTTCAAACCTCAGTGCCAAAAAGAAAAATAGTAAAAAAAGAAAAAGTTCTGACCATGCTATACTGAAAATTCCAATGTTGAAATTAAATGAAGATGTCCAGTATGTAGTTGAATTCAAGAGTCTGGGATATTAGGGAAAGAAATACAGGTATAGAAATGCAGTAAGTCCCCAACTCACCAATGAGTTCCATTCCAGAGAACATTCCAAAGTTGATTCGTTTATAATCTTATATGGTACACCTGTGTATCAGAAACCTCTGTCGTCAGGTTCCAGTACCCACCTGCCCAGTGTGCGACTCAGACCTGAGAAAATAAATACACTAGGAGACAGAACTAGGAGAGAGAAAGCGGGGTGCCAGGATGACCAATGTCAGTGCAACCGACAAAGGCACTGGACAGTCCCAGGCACTGACATTTATTGGCAATCAATTGGGGTAAAGGCGATGTGTGGTTTCTATGGAAATTAATGTAAACAAGGCTCATAAAGGACAAGACAAAGCATTCTTGAATTAGGAATAGAATAGACAAAATATATGATTGTAATTGGAACATTGTCCTAGTCTGAAGGTTTTAGTTGTGGGAACAGAATTTGGGTGCGAGTTACTCTGACCTCTACACGTAGGCTTCAGCCAGACTCACTTCTATAAATAAGGAAATTGTGGGGTTAACTCTTCACAGCCTGCTTTGGGCATAATCAATATTATGGTCCTCTGCACCTGTGAAAATTTACACCTCAAATGTTCCTAAGTTGGGGACTTACTATACAGATTTGAAATTGATGGTGATTTTATACAAAATGCTTTTGGTTAAAAAAAATTCAACTTTACCCTAAAAATATCTGGTTATTTCCTTGATTTCAGAAGGGGCAACAACAAAGAGCCTTCACCATGTTATATATACCTTTTATTCTGGTTAGACCATCTCTAAGAGCTCTTTTCAAATCCCTTTTATCATACTGTAGATCTGGAACAGGCAGATGATCACTGGTTGATCTATAAACATTTATTTTGAGTTTACTATTCATAAGTATGGGAGCCAGTGGTGAAAAATGGGGAACAAATAAATGAGGGAAAATATAATACTCAAATGTAAATCATTGAAATTGGATATACATGATTTTACAGAAATAAAATCAGAATTCTAAAATAAATATCCTTTCAATATCAGTGTAATACCAACTTACAAATACCTGCAAAATGAATGTGATGTACCCTTACCTCTGACATATCCCTTTGAACAACTGGAAACAGCAGTATTATAATGAATTCCATACTGCAGCAGATGCTACCCTAGTAAATCCCTGGTGCTATTTCTGAAATAATAACTTGCACTATACAGCTCTTTGCAATTTATAAATCCTTTTCCAACATTATTTCATTTTTGTTCTTTCCTACAGTCTTCCAAGGTAAATAAGATGTTATCTATATTAGACAGATGAGGAAAAATGACAGCCTCTGAAGAATAAAGTCATTTTTCTAAATTAATGTGGATATGTTAAGTGACAAACCTGTCCTGAGGTTGGTTTCTCTCTGTGCTGCCATAAAGGCTCTTTCATTCTTTCCATGCTGTTAAGTGGTTATTTATTAATACTTTTCCCACTTTTTCATAAGGTACAAAGTCAAGATAACAGTAAAATGAATGGTCTGACATTATGAAAGCTTAGATTAGAATTTCTATTTCCTGAGTTTCTATTTTTTAATTAATCCACTAAACATTCACTTATGATTCAGCTAGAGATGTTTTCATCATTTCTTCTAGCAGTACCTATATAAATACCTTAAACTACAACCTATGAGAAAAATATCCTTGGTACAAATTCTCTTAAGAATTCTTATAATTCAATTTCTCACCACTTTTACTATATTTTTTCAAGTTTCTAAAGAAATAATGGTTCTATTTTTAAAACATTCTTGCAGAAGGAAGTTTCTAAATCACAAAATTACTAAAACAGATATAACTATTACCAAAAATTGAAAAGAGGAAGTTTAAAGAAAACATAAGCATTCAAATAATGTTAAAACATCGGATGTTAGGATGCATGAGTGCACTCACTGTGGCAGTCCCACAGGAGAGATCTGAGATTTTACATTTGGAAACATGTTACACACAAAGCCCCTATTCATTGAAAATGCCATTATATGGTGGTCTGATGGTGATTTATTTGGTTTATTTTAGAAGAAGTGTGAGTGCAATTTAAGAATAGACCAGCGAATACTAGGCTGATATGTTTCTCCTTCAAATATCATGTTTCTCTTCTAAAATATCTTTTTCATAAAAATAGACAAAATATCATTCATTCTAAAATTCAACTAATAGCTTTTGAATATAAATTCTAAAATTAGAATTTAACATGGTAACATTTCAGCAGACAGCAATGAATTTTGGCCTGAACTATACAGTTTTAGTCTCAAGGGACTTGTTACTTAGTCATTCCTATACTGAAATACATACGGCCGCCAACAACTATTGCATAAAATAGGCCAATAGTTGATGACTGTAAAGATTCATATTCTTCTAAACATGTATTCAGCAAAACCAGAATTATTCCAAGACAATATAATCCATGATAGGGAAGATCAGTATGATAAGTATCACAAAGTAGTTCATAACTCCAAACAAGGAATTGACACAAATTTTAGTAAGGGTTACACCTAAGATTTTATAACTCCTAAAAAGTATTAAGCTATATGATGAATACTGAAGATCTAACTAAGAGCTAGGTTTTATGTTATGGTTCTCAACTGCAATATTTTTAATATTTTCAAATCATGATAAATCTGAAATAGCCTTGAAATTAGCCATGCTCTAGATAATTCATGAAGTCTGGTCAACCCATTTCTACCTCCTACCATGATATCCTCTCCCCCATGCTGCACGAGTCCTGGTCCCAAAGACAGAAGTTCTTGATGCCCTCCTCAACCCCAAGCTTTAGAGACAGTCCTGTCCTCTCTTAAGTAAGAAACTCCAAAAGTTATTTTTTACTATGCTTCTCTATAATTTTTTAACTTTCTTATAAAAGCAATTTAAAAGTCTTTAAGAAAAAAAATAAGTATCACAACCTGGTGTGATAGCTGTAATTCCAGCATTCTGGGAGGTGAGGCAGGAGGATGGCAAGTTCAAATGCAGTCTAGAAAATTTAGCAAGACTCTGCATGAAAGTAATATGCTGGGGCTATGGCACCATTGCCTTACTCACCTGAATCTGGCAACACCCCAGGGTCAACACACCGCCCCCATACTTTTGTCCTAAGACCAACAACCCAGAGGCAGAAAAAAGAAAGACAAAGACTACTGGCATCCCCTTGGAAAATTCTGAAAAGTCTCAAACCAAGACATATGCTTGCAAGATTTTCCAGCTAACCTCTAGTAACCATAGTTCACTTGGAGCTCATTGAAATTTCATGCATATGGATTACATCTCATACATCCAAGTGTAACAGAGTGAATTATGGGAAAGGACATGCGTGATAGAAACAACTGACCTCACCCTGTCAATCACGGTGTCAGTCACGCTCTGGAAGACCCAATGGGAGCCGCCCTAGACCTGGCACAACATTTTAAGTTTTTAAGACCAACACATTCAGCATTCCTGCCATCTTCCTTTCAGCCACCACAAGCCCGCTCAGTCTGGGCATACCATTGCCTAATTAAATGTCATTAAACTTGGCTGCTTTTTCCAAACCATCACATGCCATGTCCAAGTCTTCATCGCACATAAGTACCTAGAAACCCATTCAGGACCCATCACCCAGAACAAAAAAATTTTTTAAAGTTTTTCCCATTTTTATTTTTTATTAATACATGGTTGCAGCACATAATAATTACATTCCTTATAGGAAGTTGGTACATATACACAACACATCTCAATTATTTTTTATCCCACTCCCTTCCCCTCCCTCCATTTCTTGATCCTCTTCCTATTTGAAAAAGATCTTTCTCTCTACTTCTTATTATCTGTCTTTAATTTGCTCTTTATGTATATTTTGGGTTTTTCATGTAAGAGAAATAATGCAATATTTAAGTTTCTGTATATGATTAATTTCACTTTACATTGTGGTCTTTAGATGCATCAATTTTCCTACAAATGATTCAAGTTTATCCTTTATGGCAGAATAGCACTCCACTGTGTGAACACATTTTCTTTATCCATTCATCTATTCATGGACATATAGGCCACCTCCAAGATTTAGCTACTATGAATTGTGCTGCTATAAAAATGGGTGTGCATATGTCACTGTAATATAGTATCTTTAACTCTTTTGCGAAGATTACACAGAAGGAGAATAGCTGGGTCAAATAGAATTTCTATTTTTAGCTTTCTGAGGACTCTCCATACAGATTTCTGTAGTGATTGTACTAGTTTATCTTGCAACCAAAAACGTAGAAGGGCTCTTTTTCCCAGTAGCTTCAACAGCATTTGTTGTTATTTGATTTCTTGATGATAATCATTTTTATTAGAGTAAGATGAAATCTCAGTGCTGCTTTAATTTACATTTCTGTAATGGCCAGTGATGTTGAACATTTTTTTCATGTGTGTGTTGACCATTTGTTCTTCTTTTGAGAAATGTCTACGCATTTCACTCAAAAAAAATTTTTAAGTTTTTAAGGCTGTGGATATAGCTCAGAGTGAAGGTCCTGGGTTTGATGGAGAGAGAGAGAGAAAGAGAAGGAGAAGGAGAAGAAGAGGAAGAGGGAGCAAGAGGGGGAGAGAGAGATCACTAGTTCAGCAGACAAGTAATTTATTAAAAACTGATGCCTGGTCTTGAATTTGTTGCATCCTTGTTTTAATTCACAGTAAAGATTACCAACCTCACAACCTAGGCCTTCCTAGCTGGGAATTCTGTCTTATTCCCTCTAATACCACAGAGGGTTTTGAGTCTTCTACTCTAGAACTGCCTCATGCCGCTCTAATCCATGGAGCTGGGATCCTGTTAACTGCTGGGTTACTTCCCTCAAACTGTATGACATAAAAAAATACTCCCTGTCAGGTCGGGGATTTAGCTCAGTGGTTTTGCTGCCTGCCATGGAAGCGCAAGGACCCGAGTTCGATCCCCGGTATCAAAAAAAAAAAAATACTCCCTATCAGCTGTTATTCCCAGCTGAACCTTCCTGGGGTGACTTCTTTGATGGCTCACCACCGATCCTTGTGGGTATATTCCCTAAACAGCAAGTCCTGTTCATCTTGCGGAGATGACAAACTGATGTCCCATAGGGCAAATTTAGCCCACTGACATACTTGGTGTGCCAAACTCAACGTTTGAAATGCTTAAAATGAATGTTTTTAGCCAGCACTCCATATCTTATTGTATTTGCTCCTTTATTAATTTGTTTATCTGATTGGAATTTGAAGTCATTTGAAGTAGACCCTTAGGGAGAGATCCCCTCCACTATCCAAACAAAGCTCATTATCCCAGCTGAGTTCTGCTTTATCCACTACCTCAGCATAATGTCTAATTCCAAGTCTCAGTTTCTTTTTTCTAGTCTTTATAGCCCCATTGATGTCAGCCCATTTTTTGAAATGAGAACACCTCAGATGCTGAGAAAGAGAGGTTGAGAGGGCACATATTTGGATGCTCCTCTGGACTTATTGACTGGTTAATACAGTAATGCATTGACTACATTACAAATTACAGCTGCAAAATATAGCTACACTGAAGAAATCAAAAAAGAAGAAACATACCAGAAGAGGGAAGCAAAGAACAACCCAGATTTGCTTGGAGGTGCGAATCTGATAACTACACGTGTGATTATTAACTGTACTTTCTGATGCATTTGAAACAACCAAGTGTGGATATTCACTGCCCAACATCTCCATGAGTTCTAAATTGAAAGGCCTTCAAGGAAGTATACTCAGACCCATGTCCACATACGTAACAGATTCAGTCACCTATTTCCTGCAGCATATTAGAAATTTATGGAGCTTGGAAAAACATGTCACATCGGTTTTGGATGGATTTGGAAGGGGACAGGGTCCAGAAACATAAAAGAAAAAATAAGTCAAGATGAGATAAGCAAGTGTTATGGACAAGCGAGTTAGAAAAATAGAGATGCGCCACACTCTGCTTCAGATTAAAGTCCATTTATTAAAGTTGGCAGCCATGAGGGGGCTAGTGCCCAGAAAATTCTCTTGGCCCTGAGAAAGAGTTTGATTTCTCCTTTTAAATCATGCTTTCAGTTGGGGAGGGCTCAGGGGAGAGCAAGTGGAATTTTACAGAAGCAGAACCATGCCCAGTTGTGGGGTGGAGCACAAGGAAGTTTCTTTCACACACTAGGTGAGCTACAAAACATCCTGCAATTGCAGCAAATTTACTGTCAAACAGGATGCAGGGATTTGGGGTGGTTTATCCAAGCACAACCACTTTGTCCAAGCACAGGTACAAACTGATGTTGAGGCTCAAGATGGAGTCAGGTTGGCTATCACACAAGCAAACAAATGTAAATGGAAGTAAGGAGGGAGGGGAAGAGGGAAGAGAACAGGAAAGCAGAGATGGCCACTGAGAATGTATTGAGAGGAGAGACAACATGGAAGGCTAGAGGCAGCAGCACACACCAGATACCCACCAAGACCTACACATACTTGGAAATGGGCCTGACAAAAACCCAAACACAGGAAAGCAACTCAAAGAAGGTTCTGCCATCAGATGAATTCCCATATTAGGGGTATTTAGAAAAAGAAACAGGGCTCTTCTCAATCCCAGAATTGCCTAAATCCCAGGTCAAGAGAACATGCCATCTTGGGAGAAGATCTAATCCCCCGATTAATTCCCCCAGGGAAGAAGCCTGCTCCTGGACTGCTACCAATAGCACCCGGCCTAGCAGCCAGTGCCTAGCTGTCCTAACGCTCTTTCCATGCAGAGATGAAACCTAGCAAGCAATGTATTGGCAAGAGAAGGCCTCCTCAGATTAGGGCATTAAGGAAAGCTCAAGCCAGGGAATCACTAACAGGGCAGAGATTGAGTTGAGATTAATGAGGCCTGGTCAGAAATCAACAAGGGCACAGTCCTGGTTAGGAAAATAGAACCAGTCATTTAGGGATCTGTGGGCCAGTGAGTCACAGGAGCATGCACTGGCTGTGTTCTAAGGGTGGAAAAGACACTGGAGCAGTGCCAGATCTACCACCTTCACCCAAAGGCCCCTGGACTCTGCACCCATGAGAGCTCTCTCCTGTCCCTCCAAACACTACAGAGCTTGGCACCCAGGTGGGATCCCTGCGCTGCCCACCAAAAGCTGCTGATCCCTGCATCATGTAAATCTCTCTCCAATCATCCCCTAAACACCACTGAATTTCAAGCAGAAGGGCCCTCCTCCACTGAGTCACAAATGCCAATGAATTTGCCAGCTGGATAGAGATTCTTTCTGAGGCAGGGCAGAGAGTTTGGTGCAGGTGGAAAATGAGAGGGGTGGTGTGGTCAGAAAGTGTTGCACTGCACATTCACCTGGGGAGGTATAGGAAGAACAGATGTAAGCAGATGCCGAGATTATCATGGAGGGAAGGGGAAGGAGACCAAAGAAACTCCTCCAGAGATGAGCAGAAGACTGTGCACTTTACCCATCACACTGTGCCCTCCCCCATCCAGTACAACGAAAGGTTCCCTATCAGATGACAGAGGCAAAAACCTCAGGCTAGCCACACACTCAGAAACACAGCTGAAACCTAACAGAGCTCTACCTGCAGAGGGAATGAGAAGCTGTCTAGGTGGTCAGCCAAGAACCCTCCCCGCCCAACACAACCAGCTCCTTCACTCACTGGTAGGCAAAAGAACAAGTCATTGGAGAGGAACCAGTTTAAGTACCAGTTGACACACCCAACCTGCTTGTCACAACCACAGAGGACTGGAGCTCAGCCCCTGCAAGTGCCACAGGGGGAAAGTACACTGGTTTAATTCTGTCTGCAGTATAAATAGGACTGAGAAGACTCGTGTGTGTGTGTGTGTGTGTGTGTGTGTGTGTGTGTGTTTCTTTTTCTCCATTCATCTGGCATATATATGTGAATATGTGAGGTGTTTGCATATATAATATGGAAAATAAGTATTAATTATTGCTTCAGTTTATATAGTATGTCTCATAGTCATATCAGGTTAACCCTTACCAAAAATTGTATATGGAAAATTCATGTATAAGCTTTCTATCAGCATATTAACTGGTTCTGACCTTCTTAAAGCTTCCCTCAATGTCTAATTATACTTCTACCCCTCTTCTTTTTCCTCAACCCTGAAAATAACCTCTCAAACCATCTCTCCCCCTCCCTCTATTCCAGATTTTTAAAATCATCCAAGTTCTCTTTTCTTTGATTTGCTGTTGTCTCTTTTTTGTTCTTTCCTTATTTCTGAGCTATTCTCTTCCTTTTCTCCCTCCCTTATTCTTCCCTTATCCTCTGTATCTCAGCCTGCTTGTCACTGGTCCTATTTTATGGTCTTTCTGGGTTATTGAAAAAAATGTGAAAAATTTTAAATAATTTTAAAATTGTATGATTGATATATGGTTGGTTCTATAGATGCTGATATAGCCAGTATTTGTTCTTACCTTGCAATACAGTGACCAGGACTGATCCTGTTACATTGAGTAGGTTGAATAGATGCCTGAACACCAAAACATAACCAAAGTCAAGGTTACATAATGGGGAAACATATACTAAATAAAGAGGTCTCCACAGTAGGGACAGAAGTCTCTAGCCTAACTTATCTACAACTCTCAGCACAAAAGCAATGGAAACATGAGAAAACAAAGCAACAAGATGCCTCCAAAAACTCTAAACTCCTGCAACCGATCTCCTGGGCACCAAAATGGAGGAATTTTCAAGCAAAGAACTTAAAAACCAAATGAGTGAAATATTTGAAGAGATCAAAGAAGAGTCAAATAAGTAAATGCATAAGATGTTCAGTGAGCGCAAAGAGGATGTAAATAAACAGATAAAGGATTTAATTAATAAATGTTCAATGAGTTTTTTAAAAAAATAAATACCTATAAATTAATCTAACCAAGAAAGTAAAAGACCTCTGTTATGGCTTGTATCTAGAAGCTCAAAGCCTAATGCCTCATGTAGTCAGAGGTGGGGCTTTTCAGAGATGGCTAGATCTAGAGTATGTTCTGCTGGGATTAAGGATATGATGCTGGGAATGATTCATAGTGCAATGCTGGGATTAAGGGTGCCCCACCCTGGGTGTGAGTGCTACCTCCCCTAAGGGTGGCTACCCTGGACAGAAAGTAAGAGACTGAAAGAGGACTACTGTTATCACTTGCTCCTTCACTACTTTGCTGCTTACAGCCTTACTGACTTCTGCCTGCCATGAACTATTTCTCCTCTGCCATGCCACCCTGCCTTGGAACTATTGACCATGTAACAGGTACCAAATGTGTCAAGGACCAGAGGAGAATTAAGTAAGGCCTAAGTGGCCTCCTCTGTGAGCACAAAGTCCAGCCTTAGCTACAGAGATGTTTATTTCCCTTTCAACACCAAGCATCACTCCTGGGCCTGTGGGGAGGGCTTCTGCTACAGCTATTTATCCCAAGCATGGCCTAGGACCTGTGCCAGTGCAGGTATGTGACATCTCCGATGACACCAGGAATGCCCAGCTAGATATCACTGAGGCACAGGGAGATAATGAAGACAGAACTCACTGCTTGGCATGTGGGCGAGGCAGTGGAGAACACCTAGGAGCTATAGTGACAACCGTTAATGGAGCACCAGGGCTGGTGAAGGATGCAGCCAGACCAGCATAATGTGTGCCTGACCACGAGATCCTGCACCACCACAACTGCCATGAGGAGCTCAGTGTCAAGCTCTCCAAGCACTACTGCTGTGCCTGTGGCCAGAGCTTCTGTGACGTGACAAGTGCTCCCATGACTGTTAGGCTGTCCCCTCTGGAGGCTGGAACCATCCTGTCCAAGTTTGCTTCAACTGCAATAAAAGGAAGCAGGTGACTTTTAGCCCCAGCTCCCTTCATGAGTCCTTTACAATTCCTTAGGTACTCAGGGTTAGAAACAAGTCTCATTAAGGTAGGCTCTCCTCCCTGGCACTTGTGGTGTATCCTCTTGTCTTCTTGTCCTGGAGCCACTTTCCCTAGAGAAGGTGAGCCTGGTGGCAGGCCTGAAGGTATAAACCGCTCAGGGTAGGGGACGGACCGAGCAGCTTTTGGCAAAGGGGAAATGAACCTGAATGTGCTGCATTTATTTCAGTTAAAAAAATTAAAAATATATCTCCATATATACATACATATGTAAGGAAATTGAAGTGTATGGATGTTGTTGTTGGTTGCAAAGACTCATCCTAGTCTGTCCCCACACAGAGATAAGGTGGCTGTGGCAGCAGGACTTCTCCACACAAGGAAGTCCTTGTGTTGCTGGTCACCTTTTGTTGCTGTTAGGAGCCTGGGCACCCTCCCTTCCTCACCTTTTCTCCTTCTGCCCCTCAGCTGCCTGAGCTGAGAGCTGCCCTCCCTGATCCTACTTGAAGCATCTTGAAGGGAATGCCACTTGGGTCCCTGGGAAGTTGGATCCAACTCTTGAATTATTCCTGTTTTAGCCAGGGACCACCTAACTTAGTGTGCAGGGCATTGGAGAGTGCCAAGGGTCGGAGGATGGGTCTTCAGTGCTGAGAAGTAAAAATGCAGTGGCTGCATTGTCCCTCATGGGGAGTATGGACAGAACTGGGTCTTCTCTGACAGCATTTCCAGCTTGTTGATGTTTCTGTCTCCTCAAGGCCTTCCTAAAAGGATGTGCCCTGCTTCTAAATTAAAGTGTCTGCACCCTCTTCCTTGCCTCCAGCCCATGATTTAGATATGAATGTCACAGTAGGATTTTTATTGCTTAATTTAAAGCATCCTGATTCTTTGTTCCCAGATACACAATCTTTCTAGCTATTGGAGGAGTGATCAAGAAATCTTCTAGAAAAGGGCCAGGGATTTAGTTCAGTGGCACCGCACCTGCCTTACAAGTACAAGGTCCTGAGTTTGATCCCTGGTAACAAAAAAAAAAATTTCCAGGAAAACAGAACACAGATGGACAGTTAGTTGGGTTTTTTTAAAGGATGTATTAATATTTCAACAGCTCATAAAGAAAAAATTTTATCTCTTTGGTCCTTGCAAGGAAGTCAAATGAATGTTTCTCATCAAGAGCTTGGACATCCATAATTGTCACCACTGGAAAGAGACTGTTGAGCTGAAATTCTGACATTGAGATGTTTATCCTCAATGGCCAGAAAAAATTAAAGCAACATAGTTTTTAACTGAGCTAGGGGGCAGAGCTTGGGGGAGGTATGTGGGAGGCCATGCCTGACATGAGGGTCTGTGTGACGTGGGCCCTGGAGTGGGCTGGTCCTTCTCAGACCTCCTTCCTGATTCCCATGACCAGCAACTGAAGCTCTGCTGTAGAACTATGTATCATCCAATTTGCCATCGTAAAGGAACCTTTCAGCTTAAAAAAAAGAACAATGGGTTTCATTTTGGCATTTTCATGCATGTGTACAACATACCTTGATCAACTCCCACTGCCCCTTTTCCTCCTCCCCAGTCCTTTCTCTAATTCCCTTCTAGTCTGCCTTCTACTTTCACATCTTTTTATTCTAGATTCCACATATGTTGGAAACATACAATATTTGTTTTTCTGAGTCAGTTCATGTTATTTAATTAATTATCTCCAGGTCCACCCATTTCCTTGCAAATGACATGATTTCATTCTTCTTTATGACTGAATAAAGCTCCGTCGTGTATACATACCACATTTTTTATCCATTCATTAGTTGACAGACACCTAGGCTGTTAACATACCTTAGCTGTTTGAATTGTGCTGTAATAAACATTGATATGCAAGTATCTTTATAGAATGCTGACTTTAATTCTTTAGAGTCTATACTGAAGAGTGGGGTAGCTGGGTCAAATGGGAGCACAATTTTTTAGGGTTTTGAAGATTCTGTATTGATTTCAAGTGACTTAAAAACTATATATTTCAACCAGAGGAGACACCATTTTCAAAGGGACAGTGATGTGTACATCCTATTGTGGCTAGAGTAAAGGTCCAGTGCTGGCCTATTTATTCAAACAGCCCCTCTTCTTCCCTGAACCATTATATTGGTTATGTTAATATTGTGTCTTTTCGCCTGCATTAGGCCATTTAGTGCTGGAAGTAAAATTGTAATGATTATGAGGCAGAAAGAAAACAGATGGGCAATAATGAGCCATGAGCAAGATGAAATGTTAACCTAATCCATGGGGTAAAGAAAATATAGGAGTATAAAAGAGTAAAGAGTATAGAAGTCAGTTGGTAATCAGAGGGAAGCAAATAGACAGCTTGAAACAGACTTTAGTAGGAGCATATTAAGAGAGACAATTCTAGACCTGAATTTTTGTATGGTATCACTATTTTCCTTATTGATAATTTACTTCTTAATATAGTTGATTTGAATGAGTTTCTGTTCTTCACAACTCAAAAAATCTAATGTAACCAACTCCTCCAATACATATTCTCTCTGTTCTGGTTGAATAGGATTCTACCTTCATTTCCTCTCAAACATGCTGTTTTTATTTCTGTTTCTCTTCCATCTTATATGCCCTTTACCTTAGATGAAGCTCTTTTTCTTCTTTTCTTCTCTCCAACTAATTATTAAGCTGACATTTTAATCCTGAGAAAGTTTCAGACACTGTGCTTGATTCTGGGGACAAAGAGATGACTCAGTTCTTGCCTTCAGTGTTGGAACCTAACTGTCCAACAGTACCCACCTAGTTACAGTGATTGTAGAGACTCTTTACAAACCTTAAAATCCTTTCACAAAGAACACCTAATGACATGAAGAATTTCAAACCATCTAATGGCAAATAGCAAAGGTATGTTTGGGTAATGGTAGAGAAAACAGTGTGTATGTTTGTAGTCAAATCAGGCTAGGTTCAAGACTTGTCACACATACTTTCCAAATGTATAATCATGAGCAAGTTGTGAAATCTTTTTGAGTTTCTGTTTATCTATAAAGTGGGCATAATAACAGTAGCTACTTTCAGAGGGTCCTGTTGATTAAATGAGAATATGTATGTAAAGCACCTGGCATAATGTCAGCTCATAGTAAGTGGTCAACAACTGCTAACCAGTATGGTCAGACACCTAGAAAAGAACAACTTGGTGAAGAGGAAAAAAAGAAGTGGATCTGTGGGAATTGGGAAGGAGCTGAGAGGAAAACCAGAAACTACAGAGAAGCTGGAGCTGGAGAAACAGAACATATGCAGAAAAAAAAAATGAAACAGCCTGAAAAGCTCACTCTGGCTCCTGGGGAGGGGGTACCTGTTTCTGCAGACACAAGGTAAACCCAAAGGGTCGGCAGCTCAAGGAAGAAACAACAGAGCGGATTGGAAGTTCTAGCTATAGGAAAAGCCCATGCTAGTTGTAAAGTGCAAAAACAGCATGGAATTTTACTCCTAAAGTGACTCCTCCTGCACATAAGGCTACAGTTGGAAAAGAAATCCAGTGCAGCACCTGCCATATTTGAGAGAGTTTAATCAGGAGCCACTTTGGGAAAGGGTTAATTTAGGACTGAGCCACAGAACAACTACAAAACAACCTCGCTTCAGGGTTTCTAGTGTTACCCTTCACAGTGACTATCAGAAGGGAGATATCCACAAGAGAATCACAGAGAGGGCACAGGCTAGACATAGACTTACTGAGAAGTTTAAGCTCAGGCTTGGAAGAAATGGTGGCTCCACCCTCTGAGGAGAGAAGCCAGGTTCAGCATGTGTGGCTTTCAGAGGCGGCTGGGTCTGAATGTGATGGCATTAACCCCAGCAGTCTGCTTGAACTCCCGTCCCTCTGCCAATGCAGAGATCAGTGGTCTGACTACTTTCCACTCCAATGTGAACAAGGGCATCCCTCAGCTTGGTTGGTTGCCACATCCTACGTACATGAACAGAGAGGCCTCTGGACCAAGGTGTGCACCTCACAAACCCACAGGCTGTAAAGCTAGGCAGACAAAACTGTGACTTGCTGGATTCCAATACTGCAGACCTTGGAAAGAAACCATTCATTGAATAGTACAGAGGAATTTTTCTTTTTTTGGACTCATTTGTTTCCCTTCATTGGTTTTTTTAAGGATTGGGATTCTTTTCTTTTTTTAATCTTTTTTTTAAAAATGTTTTCTTTTTTCCTCTTCTTTTGTTTACTTTTAACTAAATTCTATTAATCTCCTTTTGCTTCTTAATAGGATCATTTATCTCACATTTCTCTTTCCCATCTCCATTGCTTAATTTTTCAAATTTTACTTCTTTCATTCTCCCATTCCCCATACTCTCTATCTTTACTAGCACAATCATTAAGCTTTATTAATCTTTAGATAGTTAACACTATGTTACTACTGCTGAATTTTTTTTATTGTTAGTGGTGGGATAGTTGTTGCATTTAGTATATATTTATTGTGTGTCAGCATTTGGTTTATCATAATGTTTATACTATAATTATAGATTTCCTTTCTATGGTTAAAGGTGGTTCATTATTGATTCTTATGATATGTCAACATCTAGTTTGTCTTTGATGCTATTATTGTTGCTATTGCCAGGGTGGCATAGTTGTTAGGTTTTTTTCTTTGTATGCCAATATCTGGACTGCCTTTGTGTCATCAACAATACTTTCTCTATTCCCTGAGAACTGGGTGTTGGTCCAATTACACTGCATCCCTCCCCCAACCAAGTAAGTGAAACTGACTGGATCTTAGGACAGAGCCAAAAGCCTATAATTAACCACACCCAAAGGGCATCACTGAAAAGCAGACACTAAAGAAATCTCCATATTAGCAACAATGTCTTTCCACTATAATTGTACACATACCAGCTCCTTGTGAGGAGCTGCGAACATGTACCAATAAAAATTAAAATAATAAACCCCAAAACACCTTATATGGTCAAAAATTCCCTCTTCTGCTGGGTCAGTTACCCCCTTGGACCATGCCTCCTTTCAATCCCCAGCTATAGATCCTCTCATTATCCCAAGACCTTAGGAGACCCAGTAGCTGCCCCATCAGGCCATGAGCTCTTCTCACTGCCCCACTCCCACCCAGTGGAGTGAACCTTCACATTTTCCACTTTTAATAAATCTGACTCTTGCTACTTAATATAACAACTTGCTAACCTTTATGAGTGTGTTACAATATACTCACAAAAGAAAAATATATATTAAGTATTGGATGGACAATGGTAGGAAATATTGTAAAATGTAAAGAGTGATACTGGGGGCTGGGGGTATAGCTCAGCGGTTTCGCTGCCTTCCTTGCAAGCGCAAGGACCCGAGTTCGATCCCCAGTACCAAAAAAAAAAAAAAAGAGAGTGATATTGGATTTCAGTGATATGATTGCAGGTGATATTTTTGTCTTTCCTATACTTTATGTATTTCTATATTTTCTACATTTTACCTTTATAAAAAGAAAAAAAAAGCTACTTGAAACAATTGTTAGTTTAAGGTAGGTTAAGTATTTTTATTTGCGTTTAGAAAAAGTCAACTATTACATGTTTTATTTTTATTTTTTAAATTAATTTTATTGGTACATTTAAGGTATAAAATATAATGACATTCATCATTGGAAATTTGCACCTTTACATAATCCATCTTGGTTCTTATTTTTTCCCCATTCCCCTGCCCTCCCTTCAACTCCTCCACCCCTCTCTATCAACAAAGACTTGGTTTCCATTTTTCCTTTTTCTCATATTAATTCCATTCCCTTCTTTCTTTTCCCCTACCTCTCCCACTCCCCTTCCCCTTTGCACCTTTTCCTCCTATTTCACATTATCTATTATACCTTTTAGTCCTTATTTACACTTTCAGTTTCTCACACTAGAAAATCTATTTGATATTTCCACATGTGTGTCCTATTTATTTCACTTAAGAGTATTGCCTCAATGTGCGTCCCTTTAGCTATAAATGTCTCTAGTTTCTCATTCTTTATGGTTGAGTAATACTCCATTTTATTTGTTTTAAAAAACCCATATTTTCTTTATCCAGTCTCCATTGATGGGCAATTTGGTTGCTTCCAAGTTTGAGCTATCGCGAATTGTGCTGCTATGAACATGGATGCACATGTATCACTGTGGTATGATTCTTTTAATTCTTTGGGGAAGATATCCAGCAGGGCAATAGCTGGGTCAAATGGGACTTAAAATCCTAGTTCTTTGAGGTATCTCCATAGCGATTTCCACAGTGGTTGCACCAGTCTACACTCCCACCAGCAGTGGAGCATTGTTCCTCTTTCCCCACAGCCCTGCCAGCATTTGTTATTGGTTGATTTCATGATAGCAGCCATTCTTTCTGGGGTGAGGTAGAATCTCAGAGTTGTTTTCATTTGCATCTCTCGAATGACCATTGATGTTGAACATTTTTTATATGTTTATTTGCTATTTCTACTTCTTTATCTGAGAAATGTCTGTCCATATCAGATGCCCATTTTTGGATTGGGCCTAAATTTTGGAATAAGAAGAGGCCTAGAATAGCAAAGCAATACTAGGCAATAAAGATAAGGTAGGGGGTATCATAATCCCCAACTTGAAACTATACTACAAAGATACTATGATAAAGCAGCATGGTACTGGCAAAGAAACAGACCTGAGGACTAGTGGAACAAATTAGAAGATACAGAAACAACTCCAGACACACTCAGCCACCTCATCTTCAACAAAGGAGCCAAACACCCTCACTGGAGGAAAGAGAGCCTCTTTAATAAATGGTGCTGGAAAAATTGGATTTCAGCTTGCCAAAGATTAAAACTAGACCTATATCTCTCACTATGCACTAATTAAAATTGAGAGGGATTAAAGATATAAATATTAAAACAGAAACACTAAACTGGCTGGAAGAGAGGTTAGGTAGAACTCTTGAAGATACTGGCATGAACAAAACCTCAGTTGCCCGTGAACTAGCACAAACAATCAACAAGTGGGACCTCTCCTTACTAAAAAGCTTCTGCACAGCAAGAGAAACCACCAACAGTGTGAAGAGACAACCCACAATGTGGGAAAAAAATTTTCACCAGCTGTCCCTCAGACAAAGGTCTATTATCTAGAATATACACATTTTAATTAATAAAGTTGGAACTAGATCCTATTGCAGCTTGCTTAAATATTTAATCCTATTTGACAAATTCACAAATATTCTAACATCATGAAGGACACTGAAATACCATCAGAAAATATACCAGCATAATTTCTGCTTTAAATTAATAATATTATATTTACATTTACTGAGATTCTGAGGGGCTGGTTCATGCGTGTGTGTGTGTGTGTGTGTGTGTGTGTGTGTGTGTGTGTGAAATGGGGCATTGGACACATAGCAGCAAGACCTGACTTAGTATGAAATAAATGTGAAAACTAATGATACTAATGTCATGAACATTAGATACGAATTGGGAGAAAAAGCACTGCTATTCCCCTGGAAGATAATACAATTCACACTACCACTTGTTTAGAAAAATCATATTCTGCCTATTTAGAATTGAATCACAGGCACAGAGATTACAAAACACAGCGCAGAAAATGTGGAATAACTAAGACATTCATGAATCTTCTCATTCATTTGAATAAAAGAAACTAAATCTGAATTTTAAATTCATTGACTTTTCCTGTTATTATGACATTGTACAGGAAGCTTCCTTAAAGAGTTATAGTTTAAAAAAAAATAAATCACCACTATATGCTGTTTTTCTGTGGAACAAATGTTACCAGAAATGAGTATAAAAAATAAGAAATAGAAAGTAGGGGTGGTTGGCAATAACTTTTACTTCTTATTTCCACACAGACAAAAACACCTGCAGAGATTTAAAATACTATGCATGTGCTGATGACTCTCAAACGTACAACTACTGAGAAGTCTTTTCTCAGATTCCCACACCTCCTCCTGTTTCTTCTTCAGATCTCAGCCTAAAAGTCAATTCCCAGAGAACCCCTTTCCTAAAATCCAAGACTAGCTCACTTATTAGAGAGGGGTGTACAATTCTTTTGGTTTTGAACCACAGTAAGAAATATACTTCATGTCAAGACTTGGTACAAATACATGAAATAATCATTTTAAGCAAATCATGATATCTATGTGCCAGTCACTGTTATAAACCATTAGGGATACTAAATGAAAAAAAAAACAGATTAAAAAAACTCTTGCTCAGATCATGTCACTTTTCTGCTCAGTTCCACTTAATGGCCTCCTCTTTCATTTAGTCAAACCAAAGGCTCTCCTATGAACTATAAGGTCTCACATGATGTGGTAAGCCTCTTTCCTCATCACCTGCCATCCTTCCCATTCTCTCCCCTTTTATCGTGCTGGCCTTGAACTCCTTCAGACAAGCTAGGCACATTCAGGGCCTCTGCACTGGGCAGTCCTTCTACTGGAATGGTCCTTCTTCAAAGAGTCATCTGGCTCACTCCTTCAGTTCTTTAAGGTCTTCAACCAAAAGGCATCTTGCCACAGAGATTTTCCTTGGCTCTCCTTTGTAGAAATTTAACATTCACCTGACATTTTGTAAAATCCTCCTCACTTTTTGTTTTTCAGTTTATTGTCACTTTCTAATATATTCTATATGTTGCTAATTTATCTTATTTTTCCTTTAGAAAGCACACTCCATAAGGATCTAGATTTGCATCTGTTTATTCACTGATAACATAAACTGAAATGAAGTTTTCACAAAAGTATACTTATTCTCATTGTGTGCAATTTACTCTGATATTTTCTGTTAATTCTTTTGTTTAAAATGATGATCTTGCCAGGAGTGGAGGTACACTCTGGGAGGCTGAGGCAGGAGGATCACGAGTTTGACCCCAGCCTGGGCAATTGAGCGATTTACTGAGACCTTGTTTAAAAAAAAAAAAATTCAAGGGTTCAGCAGTATATACCTTCACATTAGGTTTTAGGGCCTCAGAAGAGGAATACTAGATACCTTACAACTAATCTCAGCATTGTATGCATACCAAAATAGGCAGCATAGGTAACATATTTCTACATAAGAGCCTTCCCTTTGACAGATGTAATAAAAGTATGACTGGGGCTGGGCATTTAGCTCAGTGGTTTCACTGCCTGCTGCACAAGCGCAAGGACCCGAGTTCAATCCCCAGTACCAAAAATAAATAAATAAATAAAAATAAAAGTATGACCTTATAGCACTTTATTTTATTTATTTATTTATTTATTTATTTATTTATTTATTTTGTACCAGGGATCGAACTCGGGACCTTGGTCTTGCGAGGCAGGTGCTGGAACCAATGAGCTAAATTCCCGGCCCTATAGCACTTTATTTTAATAAAATAATTGTATGTTTAATACTGGTCTTTAATTGCCTAGATTACAACTGGTTCTAGCTGGGGATTTAGCTCAGTGGTTCTACCTCCTGCCTCAGAAGCACAGGACCTGAGTTCAATCCCTGGTACCAAAAAAAAAAAAGAAGTTTAACAATTGGTTCTGATAATTTGGAAAGGGTAGTCCCTTGGCATGGATAATAGTTTGGCAAAATGGATTCAGGGGACGGAAGTGAAGATGCCACTCATATAACCACATCTGTGCTGTAAAGTCATAGGTAAAGAAGACACTGAGGTACAGTGGGCTTTGCATCTCGGGTTACAAGAGACAATGGGAAAGAATGGCAATTTGGGAGGAATCCTGAACAAGCAGCCACAATGTACCATGATGTAAGCAAATCCTCTGTACCCAAAAAATAATAGCAAAAAATACAAAAATAGAAAAGGACTGGGGATTGTAGCTCAGTTCAATCCCCAGTACCACAAAAATTTAAAAAATAAGAATGCTGATCTTCAGCCCCTTCATTGATTTCATGACCCATTCAGGGATCATGATCCACAATTTAAGTTATTCTGCCTTAACAAATCGTTCATTGTATCATATGCATTGTTTTACAGCATTATCATGACCCTGTGGATGTATATGTTTATTTCCTGCCATATTACATGTCCCGTGAAGGTATGAGGAGGCAAGACTGTCTTATTCACTGTTTCCAGCACCTAGCACCGTGTGTTACAAGTCTGTCATATGCAAGGAGAAGTTAACATGCAGCAAAACCTGAAGCAGAAGTCAGTAACCAGACAGATCATAAAGAGAAATACGGAGAGAAGCGTAAACGATGACCCATAGAGACAGAGCTGAAGGTTTTAGTTCTAAATCCGTAAGTTTCTTCATCCTCTTTCTGGTAAGATGAGTTTTTGCTTTGAAACTAATGCTACATAAATAGCAGGTGAATTGAGCATCTTGATTAATCGGAGCCAACATTCCAAATACTGCAGTAAAATAATAACAATAGTTTCTACATTCTAGAGGGTACTGTCGGAGATGGAGGAACTAACTTTATAGCACAGAGATAGGGCAGTGTCACGAGCAACCCTCTTTGGATCAAAGAGACGTCCAGAGACAAACACATTCGGATCAGCTTATGAACCTCTCGGTTTATTCCACACTTTTGAAGATCACAACATTCAAAGGGCTCACACCAATGCCAGTACCCTCGCCTAGCAAGTCCTTCGCGCAAGTGGGGCTGCACTTCCGAAGGTGGAGGATACAGGGCCAGACCAAGACCGCATGAGTCGGCGCCAGGAACAAGCGACAGTCGGTGTGGACGCAGGCAGCGCCACCGCGCCAGTTGGTAGCCCTGGCCAGGCGCTTACCCCTGTGGACCAAGGACCGAGTGTTGAGGGCCAGCCACTTCCTCACCTATCTGGCCGCTCTGCAACAAGAGCCCGCGCACTTCCCCAAGGGGACAGAGTCTGTTGCCAAGAGTGCTGGTCCGGAGAGGGACATTAAGGCTGGAAAAACTTGGGTTTTTAGACCCTTTTTCTGGGCACGCCTGCCTTGAGGCAAGTGGTCTTCTGCTAAACTGGCTCAGAGTCGGAACATCTGGAGTTAATCAGCTTTGGGTGTTCCCAGCCATTTGGCTGCAATGCACGTCTTGCTTATGATGTCAGTAAGAAAAGTAAAAATACAACCAATTACCCTATTAAAGGTCAGGCTGGGGTTTCAGAAAATCAGGTCTGACCAGCAGCCCTCTCAAGAGCCCTAAGAGTTGTGTTACCAGTTGAGAGAAGAGGATAAATCAAGTTTCATGAGAAAATACAAAAGGAGATGAAAATTCATGGTTCAGTAAATGAATATAGAGGGAATCGCCAATAGCCCAAGTAAATTCTGTGTAAAAATATACTTTATAATTATTATTTGACTTGTAATTTATACAGGTCTTTAATACATCCTGATTGGAAATGTTACAGATAAATTGGCGATCTGGATAGAAAGGTATGAGAAACACTGGATATTCACACAGTTTCCAAGATTATAGTTATTAAAAAGTAGCATATAAAGAAGTTTTGTTGGTTTTTTTTTTTTTTGGTACTGGGGATCGAACTTGGGTCCTTGCACTTGCCCAGCAGGCAGCAAAACCACTGAGCTAAATCCCCGGCCCAAGATGTGTTTTTTTTTTAATAAAATGGAGTACTACTCAGGCATAAAGAACTAGAAACTAGAGACATTTATAGCTAAATGGATGCATATTGAGGCCATCCTCGTAAGTGAAATAAATAGGACACACATGTGTAAATACCGAATAGTTTCTCTAGTGTGAGAAACTGAAAGTGTAATTAAGGATACACATGGATGAAATGGCCTAATAACATATTTCTTGGGTTGTGTTTCCATTGTGTGTCATATGACTGTATCAAAATTTAAATTAGGGAGAAGTTTGGCTTATGTGGAGTTTGCTAACTAACTGGAGTTTTTTTTCTAGACAACTATTTGTTCAATGCTGGTTTTGGGGATCTTTCTGAAACAAATCACATCCTCTGGTGTCTTGCTGGTACTTGAGATTTTTTTAAAGTTATATGGAAAAATGTTTAAGTGCTTTTCAGTTTTGTTTTGGTTGAGCTCTACTGTATTTGAATATTATTGGTTTTTTTCCCCTTGCATTGTTCTTCTTTGAATGGTTTTAATTTCTGTATGTGTGTGTGATAATAAAGTTATTTTTAAAAAATAAAGCAAAAAAAAAGTAGTGTAAGAAAAATAAAAAAGGTTGTATTTGTCAGCTTTCCTATTGCTGGGACAAAATACCTAACATACACAACTCAAAGGAACACAGTTTCAGAGAATTGGGTGCATGGTCAGCTGGCTACAAAGTAGAAACACGGCAGAGCAGATAGCAGAGGAAGACTGCTCAACTCATGGCATCTGGGAAGCCGAGAGCAGGGGAATAGCCAGAGACCAGATATGGTTTCCAAAGTAATGGCCCCATGATCCACCCAGTACGCCCATCAATGCATACAAATAGGTGGGGTTTTTTGCATACAAATAGTTTTGAATGATAAATTGCAGTCATTGTAAGTGTTGTTTCTTCCAGCCAGCAAAGCTTAAACAGTGAGTTCTTACATTGTCCTTATATCAGGAGACAGCAGCAGAACTCCTCTGAATCACCAAGGACCTAGTAGCCTCTGGAATCATCCTTATCTAAACATCAAAGGGGCCTTTCCTACACATGCAGCCTTCTAGTTAGTGTTAGGAATATTTAAGAAACACATCTGCCACATTCATATTTATCTCTATCTTTAGCCTGAATATTAAGATTCAAACAAATGTGTGGGCCACTATGCTACACACTTTCACTAATATTAATACATTTCAAATCATTCTTGCCATTTGTGAGAACCCTAATGTTAGCAGGTTCTAAGTTATTACTACTCCTTTTATCCTAAGAAACATTGAGATTTATCCACATTCTCATAAACTATTAGCTTTCTCAGGTGAAATTCCAACTATCCATGATGGTTGGGCAATTAATTAAATACCTTATGTTGTACATTAAAATTGTTAATTTTTAAAAGTAGAATATGGTATACAGCATTAAACTATAGTTAATTACAGTTTAAATCTTTACTTGATTTAGAAAATTCTTGAGGTTCTTGCTCTATTTCAGTAATTAATATAAATTTTATTATCATTGTAATATACTACCACTGTAAAAATTGTAGAAAATCAAATTGAGTTCACACTAATCTCAGATTATCTCATAAAATTAAATGCAGAAAAATCATTATTTGGATTATCTAATAGCTTGAATAAAAGATAAGAGTTTATTAGAATTGTCAATCCCTTAATTGTAATAAAATAGTATATATACATTTTGAAAATTGTTAGTTGAAAGTTGTTAGTCATGCTTAGATGAGTGTGGAGTATTTTGTGGTATCACAAAGGCAAAGAGAGGCGGGGATTTAGCTCAGTGGCACTGCACTTGCCTCGCAAGCTCAAGGTCCTGAATTCGACCTTGACCCTGGTACCAAAAAAACCCCAACAAAACAAAACAAAACAAAAAAACCACAAATAGATGCTAAAACATACTAACCAACAAACAAAAACAATGATGTATGTATGTTGGAGCAACTGATAGAACTCTCAACAGTCAAAGCTAGAACAATCTGAGCCACAAAATGGAGTAGTATTTGGTTATAAACCAAGATAGAAAATAAAAATCAATGACTTTGTGATGATATAAAGAAATTATTGAGTAAATAAATAAGTGAAGGAGAAGAGACAAATCTCCCATGCTAAAGAATTCCAAATAACTCATGTAAATACTCCAGCCTCAAGGTGGGCAAATTTAACCTTGAAAATTGGACCTCTGTCCAAAGATAAAAAGAAGAAAGAAAACAGAATAACTTTTTAGTAGAGAAACCTGACAAACACTTTGACATTCAGGTAATCATGGTCAATATGAACAGTGATAAGTCAGTTGATAAACACGGCTTTGACATGTTGTGATAAAAATAGCACTCTATCCCAGTGGCCTTCTTTCCAAATCTTATAGCTTCAGTCTTATCATAAGGAAAAAATCAGACAAATATCATCAGAAGGACATTTTACAAACCATTTGACCAGTATTCCTCAAAACCGTCAAAGTAATCAAAAACAAAGAAATGTCTGGGAAAGTGTCACAGCCAAGAGGAGCCCAAAAACACTTAATAACTAAACGTAATGTGATAGGTTTAATGAAATTCTGGGACAGAAAAGAGATGTTTGATAAAACTAAAAAACAATCTGAATAGACCATGCACTTTAGTTAATAATAATGTATCAATATTGGCTCAGTAATTTTGACAAATGCATCATACTAATGTAATTTGTCAATATAGGAGAAATTGGGTATGGGGTATAAAGGAACCCTATACTATTTCTTTCAATTTTTCTGTGAATCTAAAATTGTTCTAAGAAACAAAGTTGATTTAAGTTTTCAGTTATTCTAATAAAACCTTCCCATTTACACATTCCATCATCCTTTCTGTTTAGTCAAAGTAGTTTTATGAGGCTAACATTTGTTAATCTTAGAGAATTTATGCTGCAAACTGGGAATGGTAGCACATCCCTATACTCCCAGCTACTCAGGAGGATTTAGCAAGACCCTGCCTCAAACTGCCTCAAACTAAAATATAAAAAGGACTTGGGATGTTACTGAGTGATTTAGCACTTCTGGGTTAGATCGCCAGTTGGGAGGCGGTACATGGCTGTAATCCCAGCACGCTTGGAAGCTGAGGCAGGAGGATCACAAGTTTAAGTCCATTCTGGTCAACTTAGCACTAGCAAGACCCTGCCTCAAACTTTAAAAAATGAAAAACAGGTGGGGGATGTAGCTCAGTGCCAAAGACCTGGTTTCAATCCCTAGTACCAAATCTCCATGGAGCATTTTTTTTTTTTGGATACCAGGGATCAAACTTGGGACCTTGTGCTTGCAAGGCAGGAGATGGAACCACTGAGATAAATCCCTAGCCCCCCTCCTAGTACCAATAAAAAGAAAAAAGAGGAGTAAGAAGAAGGAGGAGGAGGAGCAGAAAATTTATGCTGCAGACATGTTTAATTCTACTTAACTGAAGTAGAATAAACATTTAATTTATAGTAGCATCTGGATATTGTATGGAGTTTTAAATTAGGAAAATATTTTAAAGTAAATCCAGTACTGAATGCTTATTTCAATTTATTTTATTTAACCTAATGACCAGAAGCACACAGAAGCTATAAAACCTTTTAATGAGGTATTTCATGCAGAAGAAGGAGATGAAGGAGAAGAAGGGGGAGGAGAAGGAGAAGGAGGAGTAGGAGAAGAAAAAGGGCTAGGGAAATATGTTAGTGGCAAAGCACTTGCCTAGAATAAATGAAGCCCTGGGTTTGATACTCAGCATTGCAAGAAGATACCTACCTATCTATCTATCTGTCTATCTATCTATCTATCTATCTATCTATCTATCTATCTATCTATAGAGAGAAATAGGCAGAGACAGAGGAAGGGGAAGGAGGGGAGGAGAGGAGCAAGGAAGCAAGGGGAAAGGGACAGGGGATGAAAAGAGGAGAGAAAAGAGGATATTTTATTTGGAAGAGATGTGGAGTTTTTACCTTCCATATAAATAGGTTATTCCAGAACTGATCTATAATTAAAATAATCTGATTTTATAAAACTATATTTTAAAATAAGACTCTCTAACTTGTAATTTTGTAGCACCTTTTGTCTTCCCATTTAAGCCTTTCATAGGCACCTTATACTAAGTATATTTATAGTGACATTTCCCAAATGGAACAAGCAGATGAGCTAGATGACTTATACCAGCTTTTCCATGAGTCAGAGCTGTTCCACTGAGTCATTATCCATCAGTCCTAAAGTCATTGTCAGGAAAATCATTTAAACATAAATCATAGTAAGGAAATAAAAATAAGATAACCATTTTCCTACTAGTTTTCAACCTAGTTGGTTGTTCAAGGCCAAATTTGGAAGGATTAAGATACATAAAGACACTTCTAAATACAACACAAAAATATAGTTCTCACTTTAAAAAATACTAATACTGTATCTGTTGCATTTATGATCATTTTAGGGACAGAAAGTAGTAGCCTAAGTCCTCTACAGCTGAAGTCCTATACCAAGATTGTTCTTTAAGACATTTTTATGCCTATCTAGAAGGTGAGATGAGACCAGTCACTGTTTCTATTACTCTGTCACTACTATCTCAGTATCCTGGCCTCTAAAATAATTACTTTGTAGGTAATTTAACAAGTAACATTGTGGCAAAGAACAACCTTATGAAAAGATTCTCTGCCATAAACCAAGAATATTTGACCACCGAGTTTTTACGGCTCTTTTTTTTAGTGATGAAGTTTCTTATGAGAACACATACCGGAAATAAAACATCAATATTTTGTATACAACTCTAAATTTTTCTAAGGATTAGTTCTTACATATACTTCAAAATTCATTTGTCCCAGATAATCTTTTATACTTTTCAAGACCGTGCTGGTAAGATATTGTAATCAGGTAACACACTTAAAGCAGTATGGATTTTCTGAGCTTACTGAGAAAAAACACATTAAACACAGATGATCCTATTAATAATTCTGGGAATGCCTGACATTGTCACAGGAATCTCTAACCTTGTTGGAGCCCTTGAGGGCAGTAAGAATTGTGTGTCAAGCGAACAGCAGATTCTAATCAAATTCCTGGTTTCTTGGTTATAATAATTGATAATTAAAAATAAAAACTCTGTATTAGTTAGCACATTCTATTAGTATAAACTTTTAGTGACAGAAGTAATAAAACCCTAGGACCTTGCCCTTGAGTGTAGCTAGTTCAGTACAAGGTAAAACTTTATTGAATTCAGCAAAGTGCGATTAACTCCAAGAACTACCCCAAAGCCTTTCCTCATTAGAGAGGTGTCTTATTGTGGACTCACAGCATGTATGGAGAATACCTTTCCTTACATCTTCACTATTGAACCCTTCACAGGGCCACAATAGAGCACTCATCAAGGGTAGGACCATGAACATTATTTCTTATCATCTCAAAAATTCTGTCTAGGGCTGGGGTTTTAGCTCAGTGGTTCCACCACCTGCCCTGCAAGTGCAAGGACCTGAGTTCGATCCCCAGTACCAAAAAAAATTTCTCTAATGGATTTCCTCTAGTGGAGTCTAAGAATGACCTGCATCATCAAGGAAAGCCTAAATTTACCAAATAATGGTTTAACTTAAATTTTTGTTCAGTGACCCAACTCCCAAATCCAAGCAAATGATCCATTAATAAGGCAGGTGATACAGTTCAACAAATTGTATTGAATGGAAAGTGCCATATATAAGTTTTGTTTCCAAACACCATTATATCCAATGTGACTGTTTCAAAGTTAGTTATTTATGCTGTAGCTGTGTTTACATTCTGGAACCTTGATGGACTAGAGAAGAGAAGAGGACAAAGAAGTGAAGCAAACATGGATCCACACCCGAGCAACTCCCCAAAGGTGTAAAACTCAAATGTTGGCAAGATAACAGTATCTGGGCTAAGGAAATAGTTATTACTAAATAAGTGCAGGAAGATATAGAGATAAATGAAGGGGTCCTGTGGGATTGGAACTTAAGCCTAATTTGACATTCTCCCACATGACAAGAGTAAAAACAACAAAGAATTTCCTAGTATACAAGTCATCCTTTTCACTAACAAGCCCAAGAAAGTATTTGCTTGCTATTTTTTCAGAGTTACCATCTAGACTCTATACAATTGGTTTTCTTTTAAATATTATTTAAGTTAAGCCAATGATGTTAAATTATACTGATTTTTAAATTTTGTGGATTACTTTATTGAAGATGTCCCCCGGAAAGAAACAGCTCCTCTAGGAAGTAACTGAATCTGACATTTAGAGAATGAGCTAAATGTCTGCTAAGAGTAAATAAGATGTATCAAAAGTCAGAATATTTGGGAAAGAGTTTTCAAAAATACAGTGATTACCCTTAGGTTCTGGGTAGGAGTAAGACATCTCACTATATGCCCTTTTGAATTTTATTTTATTTCTTTTTCTGAAATAAAGTCTCACTATGTTGCCCAAGCTGGTCTCAAATTTGTGGGCTAAAGTGTCCCACCTCAGTCTCACAGATAGCTGGGACTAGAGGTATGTGCCACTATCTTCTGAATTTTAAATTGTGTGATTGTACTATCTATTCAAAGAAGAAAACCCAATTGGGGATGCTGGGGTTGAACCCAGGAAATACAGTTTTAAAAATTAAATTAACATATTTCCTTTGACATATTATGAAGTTCAACAAGACGAGAAATACATGAAAATGAGAAATACAGTTTTAAAAATTAAATTAACATATTTCCTTTGACATATTATGAAGTATTGAGAAAATCCCATTCTTAAAACAGTAAAACAAATGTCATTTCACCCCTCATGCTAATGAGGCAAATGTCATCTTACCCTCATGTTAATAAGCTGCGCTAAGTTGCAATCAGAAAAAATGCACTTAAGTGTTTTCTGGAGACAAAAAATTGTTCTTCAAAAGCCATATCAACACTTGGCATGGTGGCGCATGTCTGCAATTGAAGCAGTCCAGAGGGTGAGGCAAGAGGATCACCGAGAGTTGGAGCCTGAACTACAGAGACCCTGTCTCAAAAAAACCAAAAGAAAAATCAAAGGCCATATCAACAATTGTATTTTATTGTGTGTTATTATATATTATTTAATATATTCCTTAGAGCAAAAAATGTGGTTCCAAATTAAAACTTTCAGTTCCTATGAAGAAAAGGGTAAGCTAGAGTACAGAGGGAAATAATGTTCAATTTCTTTTTCTTTATCAGTGTCTTTTTCATTGATCCTAGGGCTAAGAGAGACACAACACTCAAACTGTGAGAAAGTAGGACGGGCAAGACCACATACTATATATACATGAATGATTTGGAGTGACCTATTTTAAATCCTACATTAAAAAATATTTCCAACCAACTATATTATCACTACTATGAAGATTTAAATGACCAAATCATGATGACAGATAAAATATCTTGGAATTATTTTGTTTAAGACAATTATCTTTAAGATATTCCACAGATACAAAACTGTAGGCCAATGGGGGCAATATGAGACTGGGTGTGGAGGAACACACTGCAATCCCAGTGCTCCAAAGCAGAAGCAGAAGGATCACCAATGGGAAGCCAGCTGAGCTACATGGTAAGACCCTTTTCTTTTCAAAAAGAAAGGAGGGAGAAAGAGAAGAAGGGAGGGATAGGGAAGGAGGGAGATAAGAGAGAGGAGGAAGGAGGGGGAGAGAGAGAGAGAGAGAGAGATTGGAGAATATAATGACACAATAGTGTTTCCCTAGGCCTACTTCTCTGACTTTGCCACTAGCTCCTTCCTCCCTCCCTCCCTCCCTCCCTTCCTTTCTTCCTCCCATCCTTCCTGTAAAACAGCCAGGAAGCAGGAGTTCAAGCAGTTATCTCCTGGACAGGAACACAAATAACCAAACAAATAGTATAAAGCTGATAAATGATAATGCCATAAACAACTCCTATCCACACACAGAGAGGCGTGGATGATGTGCTCTAACTTGGTCCCATTCCAGTCCTATTGTTTCAGATGTTGTCTCAGCAATATCCTTGATCCACCACAAACGAAGATAAGATTTGGATTAAGGGATGTGGACGGGGAAAGAAATTCAGTAAACAATCTATTCTAAATATACAAATGATTAAACACAATGCTACTTCCCCTTGGGAATTAATGGCGAATTTTCTTTCACTAAAATCTTTGTTTAATTTATTAATAGAGTTTTTAAAGACATCTCTTTAAGTAATAGATGGCAGTAATTTGAACATTTGAGAGCAATTTATAATGTACAACTCTTTTATTTCAGAATGCCTTTGAGGAAGACTGGAGCAAAATGCTTACCTTCCTTACTACATTTTGTTTGAGTTAATACTAAAATTAATTTTAATCTATTAAGACAACAAGAAGCTTTAAGCAGATCAAATTGGATGAGGGGAATTGCTAACTTAATTTTGCCAGAATTAACCCGAGAGAAGATAACCCAAATTCCAACATATATGCAAAGCATCTAAATCTAAGAAAATAATATTCCATTTTTTCCTCTTGGTCTTAAAAATGTTTTCCCAAACCCTCCATACTGTCTAAATGTTAATTATTCTCATGCCAACTGGCTATGGCTTCTCTTGGCTTCTTCGAACAGATTCAGATCAAGATGAGATTAGATACAATAGGGCCCTGTGATGATATAAACAACATCTCTCAACTAAATGGACCAGAAACATGAAACAGTAAGGTAAACAAAACAAAATTCTTAGACTGAGCTGTGAAGTTCCCAGGGGAAAGTTAAACATTCCTTCAGAGGTATCATTTAATAATATTTATATGAGTGCCTACTGTGATCCAGAAATAGGTTTGTCCTGAGTTGGTTCCATGTGTCTAGGTGCACAATGAAAAGCCCCAATTCTAACTACATTTAAATCAGTGATGATCGTTGAACCCTGGAATATCAGAAGGGGCCTATATGCCTTGCTATTTTGAAAATGTTTAAAATAACAATGAGAGTAATTCACACTTTTCAGTAACACTGTTAAGAATTTACTCCTTGTCAGAAACTCAGGTAATCATTTTACTTGTATTACCTAAACATCACTCATCTGAAGAAAGTACTATATTTAACCATTTTACAGATAGGAAACCAAGAGAGAGACATATGGTAAGTGCCATGGCTGACTTAAAAGCCCATGCACTTATCCTCTGTGCTGTATTAACTTTCAGAATTTTAAGGAGGAAGAAGAAAGAAGTGATGTTATTTATGGAACTATGAGGTTTACACATTGGTATCTTAATGGTGACTAAAATTATTTCACTTTGAGCCAACTTTATCCACCTACAGTAGTGAGCCAAATACCAGTGAGGAATACAGTTTGGCTGTAGAACTAAAAGCTAACATTAATTGAGCCTTTAGTGTAGTCCACGTGTTGGTCTGATTCATGAGGTAGATGCTATTTCTGTCTTCACTATTTAGGCCCTGACTGATTAAAGTTATACTGCCAGGGAACTCCAGAGTCAGAATTCAAATGTAGGCAGTATGGCTCAAGCGTCTAACTACTGCTCTGTACAGTTCAATTAAAAAAAGTCCAGGAAGCCAACAGCACAATGAATCTCATGATTTGAGAAATGGGTCAAAACAAAATGCTTTAAAAGAACCAAATGATCTGTCACTTTTTGTAATGTTTTTACTTTTTATTAGTACATGTTTGCAGTATATAATGAATGATTCCATTCCTTGTGGGGAGTTGGTACACATACATAACACACTTCAATTATGCTCTCATCCCATTCCTCTTCTCTCCCTCCTCACTCCCTCCATCTCTTGATCCTGCTTAGGGCATCACTTTTCCTCCATTGCTGTTAACCCTATGTGGTGCTATTTCTTGTATCATAATTAGGCGATGAAAGTAAGAGGACAGGCTGCAGTTATTCAAGTGGCCTAGAGACCTGCAATGTCAGCTCACATTGTACATAGTGCCATTAGCTCTACCCACTTCTTTTTTTTCTTTTTTTTGGTACCAGGGATCGAACTCAGGACCTTGCATTTGTGAGGCAGGTGACGGCACCACTGAGCTAAATCCCCAGCCCCAGCACTAGCCACTTCTTAGTGGAGTAGCTGGTAAAATTCATTAAAGATTTGTTATTTACTTTTATAGGAATAAACAGTATAAATAATAAATAAACAAATAAAAATACTGTTAGGAAATCCTTTGGAGAAAATTAATTTCTTCTTTAGTTGTCTATGAGTTATAGAATACCTGCTCCTCTTGGCACTTTCTTACTAATTCCATGACCTTGGGTAAGTTCTTTTTTTTTGGTACCGGAGATCGAACTCAGGACATAGAACTCAGGACCTGACACTTGCAAGGCAGACGGTGGAACCACTGAGCCAAATCCCCGGCCCTGACCTTGGGCAAGTTCAATGCTGTCTGCTGGTTCACCTTTGAAAGGTTATATTAATGCCTGAGTGGAAGGAACACTGTAAATACAAAATATTAACAATACTTATCTTCAGAACTATAAACATAGCTAGAGATTTTAATAGGAAGATTTCACAATTTTTTTTTTTTTTTTTTGTACCGGAGATCGAACTTAGGATCTTGTGCTTGAGAGGAAGGCGGCAGAACAACTGAGCTAAATCCCCAGCCCAAATTTCATTATCTTATTTGTGAACATTTGCCATATCATTTCCATTCCTCAGTTGTAGAAACAGAATCACAATTTGGCAAAGTGTTATGCTTAAAGTTACATAGCATATTTTAGAACTAAGGATTCCTAGCCAAAGTTACTCTTTGCCCAAATTTGAAGTTGTTATGCCGTTGAGAGGCTAGTAACAGTAACAAAATTTTATTGAGCACTTACCATGTACCAGATACTGAGCTAGTCACCAATGTGCACACTCCAATCCTCACAACAACCCTATCAGGTAGTTCTTATTATCCCTATTTTATGTATGAAAAAATGAACCCTCATAAATGTTAAACCGTTTTCCCAATATTGTACATTTATTATTTTTTTCTACGTGTGTATTAAGTGGCACAGAATCATGATCCAAACCTGGTCTGACTCCAAAACATTTTTTTGGGTTTTTTTTGGTTTTTTTTGAGACAGGATCTCATACGTAGTGCAGGCTGGTCTTGAGCTCACTATGTAGACCAGGCTGGCTTCAAATTCATGGTGATTCTCCCCACTGCTGGGACTACAGGTGTGGACCACCACTCAGCTCCAAAACATATTCAGGACTTCATTTCCATCTAAACTCTAGGTAGTGGCAGTACACATGTAAAATATCCCCTTACCTAAAACATAAAGTAAGTGTTGGCAGTATGCCATGAACTAGGAAAAAGAAACAAGACTATAATATGTTATTTCTATTGCTAGGGTCACTATTGCTTATGTTCTGAAAATAACATATTTATACTAAGGTAAATTTATACTATTTATCTGACTATAATATTAATATTATTCAGTAATAATACTGAGTAAGAACTATGGTTCAGTTGGTTTACTATAATATTTCTCTCCTTAGTATTTGTCTATTCAGGTAAAAATACTCTTATTCAGACCCTAAAACTCCTCCAAGAGGGAATTTATGATAGTTCTACTCTTAGCTTCCTTCCTGTAAGGGTAAAAGCTACACTGAAAAGAGAATCTATGACAGCTTCATTTTGTAAAAGTATCTGCTTTTAGTAAGGGAAGTTCCAAGGAGGCATTTTGCTGTACCTGTTGAATTTGATTGTCTTTGGCTTAAAACTCATCATACTAACTCTGGGATTTTGAATGGGTCCCAACAGACCCTTAGCTGTGAATCTGATTTTTTCCTTTAATATTGTGTGTGTGTGTACACATGTACAATCTTTGGAAAGGTTATTATTATTATTATTCTTTTTTGTACTGGGGATGAAACTTGGGACCTTGCGCTTTTGAGGCAGGCAGCGGCACCACTGAGCTAAATCTCCAGCCCGGTTATTCTTAATTATAAGTAGAATCTGGCAATAATTTTTTTCTTTTTGCCTTTAGAGGAATCATCCATGATATAATGGAAAGAACACAGAAACCGGAGTCTAAGATTTTCGTGTGTCCAAATAACTTTTTCTCTATACTACTGGACCTTATAAAATGAATATTGTGCTTTTTAAAAATTAGTTTGTATTTGTTATAAAAATAAAAATTCAGGGCCTGCAGTTATAGCTCAGTGGTAAAACACCTGCCTAGCAGATGTAGGAGCCTGGATTTGATCCCTAGCATTGCAAAAACAAAAACAAACAAGTAAAAATAAATGAAATAAAATTTTTAAAAAATCTAGTGGTCAGTATAGTCAAAATTGCTAAGGCCAGAATGTGTGAACAATATTTCCAATTATTAATAAAGTTGAAAAACAAACAATGTGGCTTCTTTTCTCATTTTGAATAATAAAAAATGTACAAAAGACATTCTTTGTGTTTACAAATTATTAAGCAGAAGTACATTTTCACAGGGTATGAGCTGGTCATAGTCTCAGTGAGAGCAGTTGTTTGTTTTCTAAGTTTTTTACTTGTGTAAATAATCCAACCTCTAGGTTATACTTGTAGAAGTATTGGTCCCTTCCTTCATACTCTAGTATCACCTTTAGGATAAGGAGTTATTTCACTTATAACCTCTTTTAAAAACTTAGAGATATTAAATGTGTCTAAAAGTAAAAGTTAAGGTGGAAAGAAAAATGAGTAGTTATTAAGAGTGGCTATTAGAAACACTGCCATAACTTGTTGAGAGGCAACACCGAGGCTGTGCTGCCTGGAATCTTCCCTGAAGTGATTCGTGGAGATTCCAGGAGGAGTCAGCCACTGCTATTGTAAATCTGAAGTCCTCCCAAACTCAAGTGAAATCCAAACCACAAAACTATCTTTATCAGAATTATTATCAAAACAATGTTCATGTTTTGCTTTCGGAAGGTTTATTTCCTCTTCCAGTATGCTGCCCACATTTCAAGTTTTAGTCTGCGGGGTTGTGTTTTGCTTTGAGTTCAAGTGAAATTTGCTCGTGTCTGAGATTTTTCAAGCAAAATGTTTCTTTTCTTTTGTGTGTGTGTGTGTTGGGATAGGATCTGTTGCGATAGGGTCTGCCACTGTATCCACTATTGTTTCTTGGTTTTACTGTCTCCCTCCCCCCACTCCCACCATGAATAATACAATAGTAGACAATTTGGTCCTTTCTTCTACTTCTTACTGCTTCTTTTCTTTTTTTGCAGTACCAGAAATTGAACTCAGGACCTTGCTCTTGCCAGGTAGGCACGGTGCCACCAAGCTACATCCTTGGTCCTCTTTGACTTCTTTCTCGAAGGCTAAAGCAGTCAGTTATTTCCTTGAAAATAAGGTTTTAATGTGGCCCATTTCTGGACATTGAGATATCATAGTAAATTTTTTTGGTAGCTTCCTAGAAAGATTTTCCTACCTAATAAAAGAAAAGTGGAAAGTAAGAAAAAATCTCTTTTCCTTCCCACCTTTCCTACTTTCTCATATGTCGTCAGACAAAGATAAAATACTTGGTGCTTCTGTAGCCAGTATGCGCTTGAAGGGCAAACCCACAACTTGCTGCCTAACCCACCTAGAAGTATCTTTGTTGCATGACATTAAAGTCATTGTTGATTGCATAGTTTGTTATGTAAGGCCTAACATATATAATTATATAAATACATATAACATATATATAACATATATAACTATATAGTTTTTACACATTAAAATACTTATCATGTCAATCATGTTTGTAAATTTGCTACTTAGTATACATATGGTTATGCTCCATTTGTTTTTTTCTTTGGAATGAATGTGAGAAAGTTGGATAGGTTCTGCGGAAAAATCTAATATTTCACGAGAGAAGAAGAGAGGAATATATAGACTGTCACAATCACTCTATTTAGAAACATTAAAGAGATCCAAAACTAGGAATTGTCATGTTAATGTGACTTTTGTAATCCTATTACATCCATTGCTTTTGAAGAATAGATTTATTGAAACATATTTCACATAATAGGAATTCATATTTCCTGAAAAAGATTTGCATCTTTTAGGATGAAGACTTCCAAGTTGAATGTTTTTTTACCCCACCTCTATCCTCTCCAATCAAATTCATCTGTTTATCATTTCCAAATCTAACTCCTCAATTTTTATTTATTTATTTATTTGGTACCAGGGATCCAACTCAGGACTTTGTGCTCTCGAAGCAGGCACGGTGCCACTGAGCTAAATCCCTAGCCCCTAACTCAATTCTTTTTTTTTTTTTTTTTAAAGGTAATA
>NW_004624733.1:2597715-2618634 GCF_000247695.1 Heterocephalus glaber | reverse complement strand
CCCTCCAGCCCTCCCTATTTACAAAAATTTTGTTCCTATTTTTCCATTTTCTCATATTAATCCCATTCCCTTCTATCCTTTCCCTTAGCCCTCCCACTTCATCTCTTTGTTGTTTACTTCACCCATAATCTTTGTTTTTGTTTTTGTTTTGTGCTGGGGATTCAACCCAGGTCCTTATACATGCTAAACAAGAGCTCTACATATCCAGCCCGGGAGCTAGTGTGCCCTTCCCCAAGACACACACTGCAAATTGAACTCATGGAGCAGTGAGCTACATCCTCAGTCCTTTTGTTATTTTATTTTTTGATTGCAATTGTCCTGTATCAGCCTCCAGTGTAGCTGTAGGCTTACAGCACCACACCTAGCTTAGAAGCCAGTTCTTAAATGAACCTTTACAAAGTAGGCATAGGCGATAGAGTGTGATATAAATGGAGTTAGCTAAGTAGTGTGGTCAGACAGCAAGAGGTCTGGAGAAGGTGAAAATGTTGACTAGACAGAGGCAACAGGACGTGGCAAGTTTAGGAACCCTTTAGGTTTTAAAGACTACTTTAAAAGCAGCAATCAAGGTCAGAGAAAAAAAACTAATTAGACCCTTCAGGACAGTGGTCCAGAGCCACTGCTAGAAAAGACTTGTTCTCTGACACAGCTTAGCAGACCGCTGTCTTCTTATCTATTGTAGTCTAGGTATTTCTAGTCTATACCTCTCCTTGGATACTCTGGCAATTTAAAAACTTCCAGCCAGGGATTTAGCTCAGTGGTTCCAGTGCCTGCCTTGCAAGTGCAAGGTCCCGAGTTTGATCCCCAGTACCAACAAAACAAAACAAAACAAAAACTTCCTAATTTCTAAATTTTTTTTTTTTTGGTACTGGGGATTGAACTTGGGTCCTTGCGCTTGTGCAGGAGGCAGTGAAACCACTGAGCTGAATCCCCGGCCCCTCCTAAAAAATTTTTTACAACAAAACAAAAAGAGACATGAAAGGAAAGAAAAAGGTGTTCTGTCTTCATCTATTCAAAAGCTCTCAGTGTTCAGGTCAGAGTCGAGGATTAGGCTGGAGGATTAAGTTTCTTCATGATAGGCCAATTCTTCAGAGTTATGTGATTTTCTTTACAGTTTCCCTCTTTCAGGATCCAGTTTACAGGTACATAGGATGACATGTGGCTGTAGTCCTTGCTACTAGGGAGGCTTAGGCAGAAGGATCATTCGAGCCTACAAGTTCAAGACCAGCCTGAATAATGCAGTGAAACCCAGTCTTAAAATACTCAACTTGACAAAAGGACAGTAAGCACAAGGGCGAAGACAATTTGTATTATTGCAGCCAAAACAATAATGCCTCCCTACATGCCTATCATCTAATGTAAAATTGATATCCTCCACTTTACCAACAGTGCATTTCTGAAGTCACTAATAACTTCCTAATATCCTAAATCTGATGCTCTCTTCTTGAATTTTAATTCTTTAACTCCACAGGCAGCATCCTGTCCTACTGTCCCCCAGCATACAACCAATGCATTTCTGAAAACCTCTTACTGTTCCCTTTATCCATCTGACTATGTTAGAGGAGCTGTGCCTGGCTGCTGCTTGTGCGTAATCACTAAATTTCAGTACTTGGACCAGCTCTCCAGCCATATTCTA
The DNA here is from genome assembly GCF_000247695.1 of Heterocephalus glaber. Next base: position 2,617,001 of record NW_004624733.1, on the reverse strand, counting down.
CAGTGGATGTTCTGTCATTTGAAATTAGTCTTGGCCTCACCTATCCAAGATGGCTTATCATGATATTTTCACTAATTATTAAAATACCATTTCCTCAGACTTCAACTTGCTTTCTTTCTTCCAGACCCATTACACACTTTTTTGTGTAATTAATATTTATATCACATCTATATTTTATCTTTAAACGTCCAACTAGCAGCAATTGAACTTAATTATGTCAAGTTATGTATGAAGCACTTTTCAGAAGTGATAGTCTCGCTTTTCTCTAGTCTCTGATGCTCTTCTCTGCTATTCACATGCTAGTAATTTTCAAAGATGCAGGAAAACTGAAATTATGCTGGTTGGAACATAAATTACCATGTATTAATCTTATGATCTGAAGGGAGAGGAACAGAATTCAAACCAACTTCAGGGGAAAAAAAGCAATTTGGAAAGGTGTGAAGCTCTCATAAATGGGTAGGATGAACATCAAGCAGGACTTGACTAAGGGTTCAGTGAGGTTGTCATGACTTCCCCTTACTCCCTGTAAAAACATAAGTTCGGTTCCAGCTTTTCTTGTTTACAGTTTCCTATGACACTCAGGACTCATCTATGTTCTAGGAAAATGGTTCATTCTTTCAAAAATACAAGAGTTCTCTGTTAGGTGCAGCAGAAATCTGGAGAAATATTCTTATTGACCTAGTTAGGGTCCCTCCCTAGTCAATTATAGCACCCAACAAACCTGAAGAGAGGCAAGAGAGGTTAACAATTCAGGGCAAGTGCTCTGTTAGACATCCTGAGTTTAAATCCCAACAAGGTGTGTGATCTTGAGAAATGACTGACTTTTACTGTTTCCATTTCCTTAGGTGCAATCTAAGAATTATAATGTAGGAACTACTCTCTGTGAAAATACACAGAATGATCCTTGACATTCTTTGTGAAAATACGGACAATGTAGCTCATAAATCCTGCCTACTTTTTCATTATTGGTGACATGTTCATGCCTATTGTTTGAAGGGAAGGATGCTGTTATGTGCTATTGTGAAAAGAAGGTGGTAGTGGTGATGGAGGATGGTGTACAGTGTGCTAGGAAACCAAAATAGATTACTACCTTTCTGAAAGGCAATTTAGAAATGTTTATCATGTTTTGCAAAAAATATTCATATTCATTAGAAACTATTTCACAGTATGTGGTGTATATATGTATTGGACTACCAGTAGTCCAATGATGCTAGAGAAGTAGTATTTTTAAGGAAAGACATTCAGGGCTGGGGATTTAGCTCAGTGGTTCCACTGCCTGCCTCAAAAACACAAAGACCCGAGTTCGATACCTGCTACCAAAAACAAAACAAAAAAAAGAAACGATGTTCAGTTATTCTCTATTTTGTTAGGAAATTTTGGTTTTTCAAAGAAGAGTTTTATATTTTATTAATATCTACTTGTGTTATATTAGTCACTTTTCTCATTACTGAGATAAAATACCCAACACCCAACCCAAAGTTAAAGGAGGAAGGGTTTATTTAGCTCACAATTTGTTGCAGTTTCAATCCATAGTCAGCTGGTTCCAAATCAGGGTGGCATGGCAGAGGGTCGTCGCAGAGGAGAAATAGTCCATGGCAAGCAGGCAGCCCAAGAGCACATTAGCCCTCTTTCTGTCCCTTATATTTTATGCAGGTTACCCACCCTAGGGCAGATGTAGCACTCGCACCTTAATCCTAGCCAGGACTATGCCAAACCAATCAGTGTACTGTGGGCAGGAATACCCTTGTGATTCAAGGGTCTTTGTGGCCTGAGAGACCTGAGTTCAAAATCCTTGGGTGGTAATAAAACCCAGATCTAATGTGACCTTGGGAAAATTATTTAATCTCTTTAAGTTTGTTTCTTTATTTGTAATACCATAAAGATATTACCTTTAAAAGGTTATTGAGGCTTAAATAACATTAAATATCTATTACAGATAATAATATGTATTACAGTGTGGAGGGAGTGTTTCGTAAACAGAAACTTTAATAAATAATTCTCCTTTAAACATTTATATATGGAGAACCTTACAGATGAGCATATGAGTGTACACCAAGGAAATTTAGTGGCAATCTTTAAATTGTAAAGGTGTTGGAATCAGTTTTTCTATAACAACAATATTAAAAATGATGGCTAGGATCCCATCTCACTGCTCAAATATCTAGTTAAGCTATACCATTTCTACTGAGCTTCGCTATAGGCAATGTTATTGGAAGTATAGGGAGGTTTCTGGAGCAACCAACGTCTAAAAATCTTCATATTATTTTTATGAGACAATGAGCTGAGAAGCTTAAGTGAAATCCCAGCATCATACTCTACCTATTTTGATCTTAGTTATGACAGTAGGGACTTCTCTTACTCCTGACTTCCTCCTCCCCTTGGGGGTTGGCAGTGGGTACTAAAGTCCATCTTGGTGGCTCCCATGGCAGAGGCTTTGTGAAGATATGGACTTAGATTGGTGATTTGGGTGGGGAGGAAGATAATGACAAGATTTCTGGAAATCAGAGATTGAGGAAGAGGCACAATTACGTCTCAGTCTGAGCTGGCTTCCTGGTGTAAAATACATGGAATGTTAATTTTTAAAGAAAGACTTTCATTTTTCAAAAACCAACCTTCCTCTTTTATTTCTTCTAAATTAAAGAAAAACAAAAGCACACAGCTTTTGAGCACTCAAAGGACAGACTAATACAGTTCAACTGCATTTCAGGGAACAGTCAGATATACCAATTCTTCTAGATTACCTGTGTTAAGAGGGATATTTGTAACCTTTGGGCAGAAGGGAGAGAGAGACTAAGGACCCAGGAGGAAGCAGGCAGTGTTGCCTTCTGGACCTGCAAGAAAGGGGCAAGGAAGGAGGTTGAGAAAATGTGTACACTTTACTTTCATTTCCTCCCTCTTACCTGACTAATCTTTCTACAACATTTCTACAGAGCAATGGCAAGGTTGTACAGAAGCCAAGAACATGCTATGATTGAACACAACTCAAAGTGAGTTGTGTACTGTTAGGCAATGGTATATGAGGAGCAACAGCTTGGGAGGCTAAATAAAATTACAGAGATGCCGCTGTTTTGGACTAAGTGCCTACACAGACCAGGCTAAAAATCAAAACGGAGTAATGTATTACTAACCTGAAACTAAGTTATTTATCTGGTTTTCTGAAAATCAGGATTAGAGAGATAATCAAATTTCCCAAATAGCTAGTGTTGGTATAGAGTATTTATACACAGAAATTGGAACCAAGGTAAATAAATAGCTTGACTGTTTGCTTTTTTTGAACATAGTCTTTTCAGGTGGCAGCCCGTGACTGACAAATTTCAGCTCATTTTAAGAAAATATGTCATTGTGCTAGGCTCTCAGTTTGTTTACATACTAAGTTACAGTGTAGTTCCTTATTAGGAAATCAAGGTATGGAGGTATTTTCAGGCCAAATTTAGTTTAATTTAAAATAAAGTAGTACAAGTATTTCCAATTAATAAGAGGCAAAAAAAACCCCACATTTGCTTTTTAGTGTCTACTCTAGTCCTATAGATTTTGTTTGTTCTTGTTTTGGTACTGTAGATCAAACTCAGGACTTTGCACATGCAAATAGTATCTCTAGTGTAAGAAACTGAAAGTGTAAATAAAGATTAAAATGTTTAAAACGAATAATTGATAATTTGAAATAGGAAGAAAAGGTCCAAAGGGGTAGGGGAAGGGGAAAGGAAAGAAGGGAAAGGAAAAATTATGAGAAAAGAAAAAAATGGAAAAAAGTCTGTGTAAATAGGGAAGGGTGGAGGGGGTGAAGGGCGCACAGGGAATGGGGAAAAAATAAGAACCAAGATACATCATGTACAGGTACAAGCACCCAATGATAAATGTAAATTTACTGTATACCTAAAATGTACCAATAAAAGAATTTAAGCAAAAAAGAAAAAAAACTTTCTATTTTTTTATAGATGAAGTAAATGAGTCTTAAAAGTTGACAGACTTTATATAAGGTCACACAGGTTGTTAATGCATGAATCAGGAATATTGCTCCAATTCAATTTTCTAACTACTAGCTAAGTTTGTTTCTTTTTTTTTTTGTACTGGGGATTGAACCCAGGACCTTCATACTGAGCTACATCCCCCCCACACCCCCTTTTTGAGACAGGGTCTCACTGTGTAGTTCAGGCTGGCCTCAAATTCGTGGTGTTCCTCCTGCCTCAAGATTACAGGCATGCACCACCATGCTCAGCTTCTTGCTCAGCCCTTTAAAATTTTTTGCTTTTTAAAATTTTGAGATAGTGTCTTACCAAGTCTCTAAATTTCCCAGAGTGGACTCAAACGTGCCATCAACCTGCCTCAGCCTCTTAAGAGTGCTGGCCAGGATTACAAGCCTGTGCCACCATGCCCTGCTTCAGTTTCTAATATTGTTACACTGAATGCCCTTCAAAACTAAAAACTGGGCAAAAGAGAAAGAGTAAACATGTCAAACTTGTGGGTCAGTCATTGAATTCATGAGGGACCTGCTTATGTACAGAAAACAATTCTGATTTAGGGTTTAAAGTAAAAAATTAGGACTGGGGGTATAGCTCAATGGCAAGAGTTCATGCTTAACAAGCCTGAGGTCCTAGGCTCAATTCCCAGGACCCCAAAATAAAATAAAATGTTAAAGTTTTAAAGCCATCTTAAGTAAAATTTGAAATAATAATTAAAAGACAAATTCAACTATAAATATGTTAGATCTCAATAAAATACCTTAAAAAAGACATATTAAGGCTTGTCCTTTATGAAGAGACTGAAAGAATGGATTCATTTTCATCTTTCAAGTAAAAGGGAGATGGCTCTTAAACTTGCTTTTTCAAAAGAAACTTAAAATTGCACGACAAAAATATATATTGCAAAAAACTTAAGGAAAAGAAAATAAATTACTCGTGCTCCCTCCCATCCAAGTATTAGTCTGAGTCCGTTTTACCGCAGTGGAGAATTCCCAATTACCTTCACTCATTTCTTACTGAATACCTCAACTGGTACTGCCAATATGCAACGCCTTTGAGACACCAAGAGGACACAGTCTGTCCGTAAGACTTACAATATACAGAGGAAGACGCACAGCTAATTTGTCAACAATAACAATCACAATACAATGAGTCACAATACAATGAGAGTAGACTTCTACAGTTGGCGGCTGACACTTTTCATTTTGGAATTCTTAAGTTCCTTTTCCAAAACGCTCAATACCGGGGTTGCGCGGTGTTATCATAAGCACTACTTCAAAACACACAGGAGTCCGAAGGCGCACACAGCGCCGCCGCCGCCGGGGGCGAACTCGAGATCGCGTTGGCTGGAGATCTCACGGGACCCAGAAGAGCGGTGTGTGCTGGGACTTGTAGTTCTCTTAGGACCACGGACTCTGCCTTTGAGTTCTGGCCCAGCAGATGAAGTCTTAACCCAGAGCATACCTGAATATATCTAGTCTTACTATAGGCTCTTCGTACTTCTGCTGAGCTCGCTCCGGTCTATGCTCAGACAGTGTTCTCCTTCACAATCCTTAGAGGTTGGCTCGTCTTCGGTCCTGGGCGGAGCCCTGGTGGAACGGAGTTTAGAATTGGTCAGTTTCTCAGTAGCAGAGGCGTTCCTAACTCTTTTGCTCTTTCGTAACTTGTAGCGAAGAGCGGGTCCGCCGCCGAAGCGTGCTGCCGCGGAAGGAGATCTCGCGATAATTGGACGCAGGGACGAGGACGTGTAGCGAGTGGCGGAGGGCTGCGGGGCGGCGGACTCCGGGGCCGGGAAGGGGCAGTTCGGTCAGCGGGCTGTGAGTGCTGCCTCCGCCGCTTAGGCTTGCCGGGCCCGCCGAGTGGCGGGTGAAAGTGTGCGAGGCGGCCCTCTTGGCGGTGTCGGCCAAGTCGCCGCACCTGGGCCTCCGGGTGACAGGTGCGCGGCGCTCCCCGCCGACCGCTCTCGGCCCGCCCTGCAGCTCGGGGTGCGTGGCTCCATGAGCGTCTCCGGCTCCTGCTCCGGGCTCCCGTCGCAGCCGCGGTCGCCGCGGAGGAGCGGCCGCCGGCCCTGAGGAAGCGGGACGCGGCCGGCGGCTGGGCATGAGCGGGACGCGGCGTCGGCGGCGGTGCTGAGCGGGCCGGCATGAACCTGCACCAGGTGCTGACCGGGGCCGTGAACCCCGGAGACCACTGCTTTTCGGTGGGCGGCGTCGGCGGCCGGCGCTTCACGGTGAGTGGAGTCGGCGGCCCAGAGCGGGAGGGGCACTGGCCGGGCGCCTCGCTGCCTCCAGGGCCGGCGGGCCTGGCTTTGGGGAGGAGAGGCACGGCGTCTGGGCCGAGCCTGGGATCAGAACGTCTTCAGGGTTAAAAAATGATATATATTAGTCTGACTTCCTTGGGCCGAGGTGGTTTGCCAAAGTGTTTTTGTCCAGAATGTTTGTTGAGTAATAAGTTGGGGGCATCATATTTTTCCTACTCCATAAGCCTAACTTGTCAAATGTAGAAATAGTTGGGATTGGTTTCATTTTTTAATCTGAGTTAGGGTCAGGTGTCTTTCTGGTTAAAAAGACTGTCTTAAAACAATCACTAGTTGTTTGCTATCAACATTAGTGCAGATTAAAAATACTGTATAGTGAAAACGTGCTCTTCGTTTTTCTTCAAATTCACTGAAGAATAACTTTGCAGAAAAACCCCGTATTTTTCAAATAATTGATATTTCTGGCTATTTACCTGTATAGTAGCATTTTCTGCCTTAACTACAGTATAGTTTATATAATAATTTCAAACTGCAAATCACTATCGTACATGATACGTTTTGTTTAAACTTGTAATGCTGATGATTTTGCTGCGACTTATGATTGAAAGTACAACTCAATTTTATATGCATGAAATAAAGTAGCTTAATAGATAATAGTGTTGTCTACCTTTGATTTTTTTTGTGGCCTTTGTCGGTTAGATTAAGCAATACTCAATGTTTAACTTGGTGTAGGCATTTAATACCTAAACTGTACTTTTAGAGTTGTGCCAACCAAGCACTTTGCTTTCAGAGAGAAACTGTGCCTTCTCTGCAAAGTGACACATGCACACCTTAGTTTACACTTGACACTATTTTAATTGTGCAGATTCTGATTCTAAATATTTACCTAACCTGAATATTGAGGGGAAGGGAGTGCTCTGAGAGTCTCAGTGAACAGCTGTAGTCATCCTATAGCTGAGTTTTGCTGTCCGTTCTTACTTAGAGGAAGGAAGTAACATCCTTAGGGGTTTTCCTAGTTGCAAGAGATTATAGGAGAGTAATCTTGCATCTTCTGGCATCTTCTTAAATTATTTGAGCACTTCGTCCAATGTAAATTCTAAGAATTTATAAAGAAGGCATTCAAACTTTATGTAGTTAGTGTTGTGGACCTCAAAGCACATACAGTATTATGGCCTGTTTATGTACCTGGTGCATTCCTCTACAAAACCTTGGTGAATTGCCTTTTTGCTATTTTTAAGGAGAGGTAACATAATGTGCCAAGGATTATATGGTCATCCTACACCATTATGTAGCTTGTTGCTCAGTTCTGTTTAAAGTCTGTTTCCTTAAAGCAGGGCCTCATTATCTCCCAGCAAGCCTAACTGCATACTGGTACCTTAAAGTGTGTGTGTGTGTTAAATATACTACATATATGTCATACATATATATTAATATACTACATACATACATATTAATTTTGGTAGTTCAGCGGTTATTAGTCATTTTTCCATTGCAGCCAGTCCATCCCTGACTTTTTAACATTAAGCTGATATTGTATACATCTTAAATTTAGCTTTTTTGAAATGGCCTTTTTTCTGTTTCTCAGGTTGAAAAACATAGTCTAGCAGAATCTGTTTTGGACTCCTTGAGTTTTGTTTTTGACCTCTTGAATTTTCCTCCTCTCTCTCCTCCCCACACTGGGGACGGAACCTAGAGCCTCGTGCGTGTTAGACAAGTGCTCTTCCACTGAGATATGTTCCCAGTCCAGATTTTGATTTCCTTTTTTCTTTGATAGGAAGATAGCAAAGGCTAATAGTTGATAGTATGTGAAGACTGAAAAATCTCTTTCAATTGCAGTTTCACCCTGGGAGGAGGAGGTAGGAATGTGAGACATTCCGCTTGCAGGTGCCCTTGAATAATTCTTATATCTCTTCTGGAACTTTGTGCTTCTCAGTCCTATATTTGTGATTCCTTCCATTACACATTTGCAAATTCACTTTTTCTTGCTTTGGAAGATTACAAGTAGAGATCCTATTTTCTGCATAAATCTGACAAATTTTAAATTGAAATGAAATTGAATGCCAGTTCTCATTTTTTAGATTTTAAAATAGGCAATTACCAATACATGTTAGTATATCTAAGTATTAGATTTTTTTTTAACTCCTTAAACTAGCATCAGATGTTTTGACTTTGCCCTTAGTTAGAAAGCTATTTGGCAGTGATCATGTCTCATACTTTCAAAGCACTTTATTCATGCTTTATTATGTCACTAAGCAGTCTTGCCTTCTGTTTTGTGTGTGTCTTCCAGGGCTTCATTGTGAGTGCCTAGACTATTGATTGAGTTGACCCATTATCTGTTCTTTCCAGCCTGGTCCTTTGTTGTTTGTTTATTTATGAGCAAGTTTTTTACAGTCTTTAAATTTTTTTCTCATTTGTAAAATGGGACTAATATAGTACCTACTCATAGGGTTGTTACATGAAATAGTGCTAAGCTCTAAGTTCATGACTTATATTTAAAAACATAATAGAAATGTTCAACTTGCCCTCTTCTTTAAAGTGTTACAATAAATAATATTAAAGTAAGTTTTGTTACTTATACACATTAGATATATATTTTATATGTGGCCAAAGACTGTTCCACTTCATTCAGTGTGGCTTAGGCAGGCCAAAATGTTGGAAACTCCTGCGCATATCAACTGTTACAAACTCAAAATTATGTTCATTCTAGTGCTGGAGACTAGAAAAGTGCATGGTAAATAATGATTAAATTGAGGAGTAGTGGATGAAGAAGACTTGCTGCAATACAATTAGTAACTTCCAGTGTTATAAAATAAATGGTATAATTTAGTTTTGAATACTAATAAAACTTTTTTGTTAAAATTCCTCTTGATTTTAAGTGAATTGACTTATCATCAACATTATATGAACAACTGTGGGAGATTTCAGTTACTCTAAACCAAAATTATTTTTTCTGTGGTTATTAGAATACTTTCTTAAATATTTTTTCTTGTTAGTTTCATAATGATTTTAAAGTCTAAGTATGTGAATGATCTGGTCTTGGTCCGCCGACAGCTTTTGTTCTTGTGAAGAAAATATTCTGTATATAAAACTAAGTTTAAAAAGGGTGCACGAGTGGGGAATTTAGCTCAGTGGTTCCGTCACCAGCCTTGCAAGTGCAAAGTCCCGAGTTCGATCCCTGGGACCAAAATAAATAAATAAATAAATAAATGGATGAATGCAGTTTAGTAGCAAGGTATGACTACATAAAACAAAGAGGTGCACCAGTGATTAGAATCTAGATTTACTAATATTTTTGTGCATACTGATAACAAAATATATGATAGTTTTTTTATTTTGTCTTTTTTTTTAACTTTTCATTTTGTAGTATACCCATACTTAGTATTAAAACTGTATTTTGAATTAAATGGAAAGAGTTAATTTACTAAAGACAAAGATTATGCTAATGTTTAGGATTTCTCTTCTCTTGATTTAGAGTTTCAACATCATAGCTATAGGAGGAAAGCAAATATGTTAACATCATAACTATAGGAAAGAAAACTCCCATTAATGTTAGACAGTTCAGCCTTTCTAGCTAAGGCGACCCAGATTAGAAATCAGAAGCTTGTGTGTAACTAAAGAAATGGGGACTGAATAAGCATTCTTCTTCCTCAACTTTCTGTGCTAGTAAGCATCTTTGAGTTTATCTCTGTTTTGTTGACTTTAGGGAAGCCTCATTGGGTCCTAGTGTGCTTGCTATATTGGCAGGATAGAAAAGTTTCTTCTTTTTTTCTCTTGAGGAAGACATAAGTTTTGTGGGTGGGGACAAGTTTTCTACTCTGCTCATCTAAAGAAAAATAAAATGTTTGTGTTTTTTATAAGGTTATAATGTAACCATTTGGGTGAGGGTTCTTTTGATAAATTGGGATCAAAATCATGAATTGGCCAAGTGGCCCAAATTCCCTTGGAGTTAAGCAGCTCTGGGCTCTTGAGTGCATGTGGCTCTCGGGCCTTAGTGTTACCTCTTCTAGTATTATGGCTCAAAGAGGCTCCTAGCATTCCTTATCAGCGCCTCAGTAGCTGAGACTTGAGCCCCTTTGGCAGCTGTACCCTTTTCCTGAAAATAAGACCTAGCTGAAAAATAATCAGCCTTGAAAACTTGAGATCAGAAATGCAAAGCCCCAGTCAGCCTGTCCTTGCCTTACCTGCCGTCATTATTCTCTTGCTCGGTGGTCACTCTGCAGGGCTGATTACTTTCTGACTAGGTCTTATATTCGGGAAAACATGCCTACAAATATTGCCTCACTAGAACTCTGTGTAGGTCATCACAGGTCTGTTGGACTCCTCTAGTCTCTGTAGTGGGTCACCCCCAGTCTCTGCCAGTTGCTGCAGGTCTCCATTGGTCTGTGGAAGTCTTCAGGGCTAGTAACCTCTAGTGTTGCCAGCTCTTTTTAGCACAATCCTCTTAGCCTACTCTCCCCAAGATAAGAATCATAACCAGGTAATGAGACCACTTGGTGGAGGCTTTATTGAGACCTTGCTGTAGCTCAGAGGGGTAGTGTGTTTAGGACAGCTGTAGCTGTCATGGTGGCAGCTTGGAGGCACTGTGGGAGAAACAGCTGCTTGATTGACAGCTCCCTTCTGTCTGTCGTTTCAGTGAAAATGGGAGACTGAAGTCCCATTACAACTACCTTTGAGGAGACTTTATGAGGGCCAGCAGTCTTGATTGTGGTCCCTTAAGGTTTGAGGATTTCAGAGATATCAACTGTGGGTCTGCTCCCTCCCTAATCCTTGCTGTGAGACACAGTTTTCCACCCTTCCTCAGAGGAAGCAGCAGAGCCTGGAGCGGGCTCAAGTAAGAAAGGGGCTTGAGCTGACAGGCCGGCAGAGGCTCCTGTCAGTGTGGAAGTAAAGCAGAGGTGATGGGAACATACCGGGGTTGTTTGGCCCAGGCCACTCTGAGGATGCCAGTCAGATCATACTTCTTCCTGGCTGTCCGAGGGAAAAGAGAAGGATTGGGCTTTGTTTCTTTTCTATTTCAGTTACAAATTCTAGGTAGCATTTATAATTTAAATGTAGTTTATTCTATAAAATACAATGTTTTATTGAAGTACCTTTTAAAATCATTGAAATAATACTAATTCTCAGTATGTTTGAAAAAGAGAATAAACTTTAATTACAACATAGCAAACCTAAATCATTTAACTAGGACTTGTAGTAGAAAGAAATTCTTTAGGGTACTTACTTGATGTGATTAGTTAAAACAATAGGTTAGTGAAAATGAAGTCTTAAGTGTCTTTCAGGAAATCACAGGGTTTTTAAATTAGAATACTCACTGTTACATCCTTGGATAGTTTTTAAAGTTTAGAATATTTGAGAAAATTCTTTTAAAGTTCAAAACTGGAACCAAGCGCAGTGATATATTTCTGTAGCCCAAGCTACTGAGGAGGATTGGGTAAGAGGATTAATTGAATCCATGAATATGAGTCCAGTCTGGGCAACATAGTTGAGACCCTGTCTCAAAACAACAAGAGGGCCGGGGATTTAGCTCAGTGGTTCTGCCACCTGCCTCGAAAGTGCAAGGTCCCGAGTTTGATCCCGGTACAAAAAAAAAAAACAGCAAGGAATTTTCACTTTAAGAATCATATTTTCATTATGTGCTTGATAGAACAGATATGACTTGGTTCTTCCTGTGTATTGTTTTAGCCCTAAGTTAGTAAATCTAATGTTATGTGTGCCCAAGAGAATAGTTGTCATTGGTTAGTAATACATTGTTCTGATTATGTATCTTTTGACAGAAGCAGTTGGTCTACCAATTGTAATAGATGTGTATTACTGTTAATTTGTTTTGTGGTGCTGAGCATTGAACTCAGGGCCTGATGCATGCTAGGCATGTGCTCTCCCACTGAGCTACACCTGCAGCCTGTTAACTATTGTTTTGATGTTCTTCCACATTGTAGTCAGTGCAGCTTTGAGTTAAGTTTTTGCAAATAACTTATTTCAGATAAATCTATAAAACTAGTTGAGGGTTTTGATTTAGAAGTATTATGTATTATATCACATCTTAGGTTTTTAGTTAAAATCAAATAGACGATTTTAGTTAAGACTTTAGTGGTCAATACATTATTTTAAATTCATACACAGCCCTTTTTATTTTGTACATGCTAGGCAAGTGTTTGTCTTGCCAAATCCGATTGGCAAATAAGACATTGAACTATACCTCTAGCCTTCACAGCCTTTGTAAAATTTAGAGCTATTTTCCCTGTTTTATTGATGTAACTTCCATACTTACACCTCATGAGGTGGTGTAAGTTTTAGAGGTTGAACAAGTTTTGAAAATTATTATAAGGAGTTTTAACTATTTCAAGCAGTTTTTGGATAATACTCAGTTTATATTATTTATAGACTCCAAAATGCAGAAAACGAGGGAACTATAACCTTGTTTTCACTATTCACAAACTTACTAGAAGTAGGGAGAACATGGAAACTGGAGAGTTAATATATCTAGTTTCTTTTAGAAATGGTACCCATTTATTTTGGGCCTGGAACTTCAATTCCTTTTTTTTCTTGTGATGCTGGAGATTGAACCCAGGGCCTCATGCATGCCAGGAGAGTGCCCTGCCATGGAGTTACAGCCCCAGCTCTTGAATTACCTTTCTATTAATTAGCTACTCTATTGTTCTTCGGTTTATTTTTTGTTTTTTGGTACCGGGGATCAAACTCAGGAACTGCGTTTGTGGGGCAGGCACAGTGCCACTGAGCTAAATCCCTGGCCCTAGCTACTCTTTTTAGCACAAATTTCTGAGTTTTTTTAGGCTGAAGAGTTTGTATCATGGCCTTTTTGCAGAATGAAAATAGGTATATGGAAATCAGACCTTGAACTTTGTGCTTATTGGTTATCATTTAGCACAGTTATTGTCATACATTTTAAAATTTAGATAATCTGCCATGATTTAATTTTATATCACTCTTTATTGCCAGTATCTTTTTAAGTTTCTTGAACCTTTTTATTTTCATGAGTCTGAAAAACTTCACATATTTGGTCCATTCCATGTCCTTTAATAAATTCCTGGCTCTTTAGTACTTCTAAACAGTGTAAATAAAATTGTTTGGAATATAAGTCTTGTTTGCCAGCTGGCTTTGGCAAGCTGGGACCTCAAGGAATTTTCCCACCCAGTTTTACTTTGTCCATCTTCTGAAACTTCTCATTCCAACATTCTCTCAGTCATGTAAACTTTCCACCTGGAATCTATCAGATGGTAACTTACTCAGTTTTCCTTTACAAGCTGAAAAATCCATTTATATCAACATTTCTTTCTCTTCTATTGCAACAGTAAAAAGAAGTGTTTCCTGCATGTTCAAGGTTAATCCCTTTTTCTGTATTCTGGATCTTATCTTTTCTTGCAGTCTGTGGGACCTCAGTCCTTTAGTTATCTCCATGTTTCTCTTTCTAGAATTTCTGAAACATGGTTAAAACTTATCTGAAAAAGCAACCAACTGGAAAACTCTTCACATGGTGTGCTTCTTTATCTCTGACTTTATAGCTGTAGTCTTTGAGTTGTTTATATTTGTTGCTTTTACACCTTTCCCTCCCTTCCTTCCCCATTTCTCTCCTCTCCCCTGTTCCTTCTTTTCCCTCCCCTTTCTTCCCCTCTTCTTCTTCCTTTTTTTCTTTCTTTTCTGGTACTGGGGATTAAAGCCAGGGCTTCACACTTTCTGGGAAAGTATTTTACCACCAAGCTTTCTTCCTAACCCCTTCAAACTATTTTTTTGTTTGTTTGTAATTTTTTTTTTTTTTTTTTTTTGGTACTGGGGATGGAACTTGGGTCCTTGTGCTTGCGAAGCAGGCGGCGAATCCACTGAGCTAAATCCCCGGCCAAACTATTTTTTTTTTGGTACCGGGGATGGAACTCGGGACCTTGCACTTGAGAGGCAGGTGGCGACACCACTGAGCTAAATCCCCAGCCCCCCTTCAAACTATTTTTGAGACAGAATCTCCTTAAATTGCCCAGGCTGGCATCAAACTTGTGATTCTCCTGCCTCAGCCTCCCAAGTAGCTGAGATTTCAGGTGTGTACCAACATGCCTGGCCTGTCCTGCTCACTTCTTAGCTTCCTATGTGCTGGCAGCTTTTGGTTGCCTTAGACACTAGGAACTACATCGATGCCAACTTGAATCAGAAGGTCTCCATATATTACTTTCTCTTTGGCATTTGTCATGTTGATCATTCTTTTTCCTTGTTTTAGTTATACCATATTCTACTCTGGGGTTTTTTTTGGTTTTGTTGTTGTTGTTGTTGTTTTTTGGCCTCTCCAATTAGTCATCCTAAGTGTTCTTCACAAGATATCATGATCTAGATTCAATCAGTTCCCCAGCTTTGGTGTACCTTCCAACCTTTCCTCCCCAATTTGTTCTTTCTTTCTGTGCTGTTTATCTCTGTAAGTAGTTCTGTCATGGAGCTGTTTCTCTAATCGAGAGAGTTGGTTTTATCCTTAATTCTTCTTTCTTCCATATCCTCCCCTACCCCCAGGATCAAATCCAGAACCTCCAAAGCCCCAACCCTCTCCTACATTTTTCTCATACAAACCAACAAGCTCTGTAGATTGTCAGAGCTCTTCAATTGTATTTATCCCAACTGCAATTACTGTGATGAAATAACCTTTTAACCTGTATCCCTGTATTTAATTATACTTATCTCCAACTGCCAGAGGAGTCATTTTAAAAGGCAAATTATAAGATACTGCATCCAACTCTCTCAATGTATTTTATTTTTTTGGTACCAGGGATCAAACTCAGCACCTTGTGCTTTCAAGGCAGGCAGTGGCACCACTGAGCTAAATCCCTGGCCTCAATATATTTTAATGTACCTTTATAGTCTCTTTTCCTTCTTGCAATAACGGCTTCCTTAAACTTTAGTTATGTCTTACTTTTTTCCTTTTATACAGTAGGACATGCTCTATCTCTCCAACTTCCAAGGCTTTACGTGTGCTCTTCAAGCAAATTTCTCTCTCTCTCTCCTAATGCAGAAAAGATCTAAAACTTATCTAGCTCCTCATCCTTAAAGTCTTGGTGTAGATGTCCCTAGTCAAATTAGGTATTTGTCCTGTTTCTCACTGTAGCCTGTCTTGTAACTCCTTGTTTACTTGTCACCTACTAGGCCTAATTTGCATTCCAAGCAGTTAGCCAGGTGGGAACTAGTAAGTACTATGACAACAGATGGCCCAAGAGAACCTGTGCTGGAGTCAGTAGAGCTACTCCAGGGACTAAGTTTACTGTGGGCAAAGTCTGCAGCTTCTTTTGGGTTGCCTCCCCTTTTCTATACTTAAGTTTAGGATCCTCAGAAACTGAAATCCAGGTAATTTCTTAGAAGGCTTTAGGGTAAGGAAGTGGGATTTTAGCTTCCCATTCACTCCCCTACAGAAATAGCTCTCTTCCTTTATTGATTATTTCACTCATTTAATAGACATTTGTGGTGGGTAAGGTGGTGCACACCTGTAATTCCAGCACTCAGGAGGCTGAGGCAGGAAGATTGCCATCAGTTTGAGGCCAGCCTGGACTGCATAGTGAGTTCAAGGCCAGGCAGAACTACATAGTGAGAACTTGTCTCATAAGATTAAAACAACAACAAAAAACTCAGATATTTGTTATTGCCATACTTAATGAGAATCAATCATTGTTTGTTGGTAGCTGGAATTTTTTTGAGCCAGAACATTTTGAAAACGGAAAAACAATATTTTAAAGGGCAAACACTGGTTTTGAACATAGTTTGACTCACACATCTCCACACTTAAGTTTCTGGTGTCATTTAACAGGTATATGGTTGGCTTCTGGTAAAGTTTTGTCTTTATTATTATTTTTTTGGTGGTTTCTGGAGTGGAACCCAAGGCCTTGCATATGCTATGGAACCACTCCACCACTAAGTTATACTTTTTTATACGAGGAGGAAGACCCGTAAGTATTGAATGTGTGGAGTGTGGGTGAGTAGTTAATTTGAAGAAGAGAAAGAGGTGCAGAAGCAAAGATTGAAAACCAATTTAGACCTTATCAATTTTACCCAGAGGTGCCCTTCCTTATCTTTTTCTTTTAATTAATGCGGGACAAATTGAATTTGTGTGGAGACGTTTTTGTGCATAGATTACAAAAGATTTAACAAAAATATGCCTTTAGAAGTAAATACTGAGGTTTTACTACATTTGTGATCTTTCTACATATAATATGGGAAAGAATCATGAATAAACAGGATTCTTACCCATTGGAAGCTAACAGTTTGGTTGCCTGAATTGATTGGTGACTGTCAAAAAGATTCATTTTCCAGAACAAACTTTCCTCCTGAGATACCATATGGTATATGTATTTTATTTTTTTAATTTATTTTTTAGTTTTTAGTTTTTTGGTCCTGGGGATCGAACTCAGGACCTTGTGCGGCAGGCACTTGTGCCACTGAGCTAAATCCCCAGTCCCGTCCCCCCCAACCCTGTCCCCCAGGTATTGGGGATCTAACTCAGGACCTTTCACTTGTGAGGCAGATGTGATGCCACTGAGCTAAATCCCTGGTTCTGGTATATGTATTTTAGAACAGCTTTATTGTGGCATAATTCACATACTATCAAGTTCACAATAGTTTTAGCACTCATAAACATGTACTTACACAGTCTAATTCCAGTTCAGCTTCTTTCCCCTACCTGTTTGTGGTTACTCTGTATTCATTGCAGCAACTGGCAGCCACTGTCCTCTGTATAGTGATTTATTTTATCTTTATTTACAACCATTCTCTTACTGTCTATGCATTTGTCTTTTCTGAACATTTCATACAAAGGAAATCATATTGTAACAGCAGACTTACAGTCCATAGCGTGGCAGCTCTTAGTGGTATAGCAAGATCAGGCCGAGCAGAATGGAGAATGCACCTGGAAGTTGGAGGCAAGTTTATTACATCAGCAGACTGATCGGGGATTTCTCCACAAAGTGATCATCCCAGAGCTGGCTGATTAGTGTTTATATGGGTTAAGGGAAGAGGGATGTATAGAAGCAAGGCATATATCATTAGTCTAAAGTTGAGGAAGTTACATTTAGTTTACATGATTTGATAGAAAAGCACACTGGATATAGACACTTCCTGAGAGCAAAGGACAATGAAGGAGGACATGTGTTAGGTGTGGAAGAGGGTGTGAGCTAGGGTTGGCTCTTTATCAGGTCAGGTAGCCGCAAGAAAAATTTTTTTGCTAGAAATCATTTTCTGGCTCATTCCCTCCTTTTTTTGTTCATAGTTGATTCTTTATTGAGTTGAATCTAAATCCTGGCATGTATGGGTATGGGGAGCAGAGGTTACCATGAGTTGATAAGATTCTTGGACCTTTATAGAATTGAGGTGTTGAGAGATGACGTGCATAAACCAATTCAGGATGCAAGGTCCAATTGTTAAGAGTAGGAGAAGTGTAAACATAGGCCCTAACAAGGCTCCTGGTCATGTGTCCTAGCCCCCTAGAGTGCCCCACCAGTGGGAACCTGTCTGTCACTCTTGTCTCCATCAGTCAATCCGTTCTCTCATTAGGCTAGTTGTTTTCTCTGACAATACCTTACTTGTTGGTGTAATAACAAACAACATTCTTCCCCTAAGAACAAGCAGGTTCCCCCTTGTTGGGCAGTGAGGAGATCTAGAGCTCTCTTGATTCTGGAGGGCAACCACTGCAAGGGAATCTCTTTGGTCCTGGAATGTATCTAGAGCTGCGTGTGTGGCATCAAATTCATCTTGAATTCATATACCTAAGTCTGAAAACTGTTGTTAACCCAGTCCTAAAGAAGTGGCATTGAGTGCTAAGCTCCCCATTATGGCTATTCCAGCCAATAGGTAGTATAACGGTCTTTTTTTTTTTTTTTTTAATGAGTTTGGTGACTGAGAGGGAGACCCTGTTGTCCTGAGTATACATAGAAATCAGGCAAAAGGTAAGCAAAGGCATAGAGGTTAATTTTTGAGCTCAAGAAAATCTGATGAATTCCATCAGAACAGATAAAAGTTCCAGGAGGTTTCATTAATGTACCTGAGGGAGATATCATTGATTTCTGTATAGTCTGCAGAGAAGTTTGGCTTAGAGGCAGTGCCCAGGAGGCATGAGGCATTGCCCCACACGGTTTTTGGGTGGGACTGAAGCAGGGGTCCTAGAGTGGAGATGGAGTTGAGGTCAGTCTTTCCTAGAGTTAAACCTAGGGCACAGTAGGAAAACATGGAGAGTTGGACACAATTGAGGGTTTACAGTTTGAAGGATATGGTGTGCATAATTAACCAAGCATAGCAAGTCAGGAGTTAATGGGCCAGTAATGCTTTTCTTTAGATTAGGGCCTAATGTAGCAGGGATCAGTGGGAGTAGCTGAGGTTTAGGTGTAGGTATTTTGATATGGAGTGGAGAGATCCAGACTTTTTGTATTATTATGATTACCCCTAAGTCTTTTTCCCTACCATCTACCTGGACACTTGTCTGATGCCCGTTTGTGCAAGCTTGGTTGGTGAGATCCTGGATAGTGTATCTTACGGGTTGCAAGCCCCTTGTTGGCAATTAGAATTTGATGGGAGCAAGGTGGTTAAGGGGGTATTTGGGTATCCCCTGTAGTCCATGGGGTAATCCCAGTAGAGGCAGAACCAATCTAGAATGGCACTATAGTGACCTAGACACCCTTGTCCTCTAGGTGGTTAGTGCCATTTGGGACAGACATATTTGTTATTAGTTTGATATTCTCGTTCCCAGTCTAAGTCTCTGCATCCTGTGAAATAGGAATCCCAGCTTGGGTTGTTGGTTTGAATGGGGCATGCATCAAAATACAAATACACAGTAGACTGGGAGGGATTGCATCTGGTCCGGTTGAGGATTACAGTGGGATTGGTGTTGTAAAGTTGGATTTGGAACTCCCTGTATCCTGAGTTTGCTTGGAAAGTGTGGAGGCCAAGCAGACTGAGTAGGAGCAGATGTAGATCAGCAATAGGGATTTTTTTAAAAAATAAATTTTATTGGTACATTTTAGGTATACAGTATAATGACATTCATCATTGGAGATTTGTACCTTTACATAATATATCTTGATTCTTATTTTTTCCCCATTCCC